>JAOTQR010097992.1:0-72082 GCA_025774065.1 Solanum ossicruentum | reverse complement strand
AGAAACCTGTCCTCCCTGGTGCGCCTAATTTCTGGAGGTAAAAAGTGAGCCAGGAATGCCTCAGTGAACTCGCCCCAAATAGCAGGTCGGGCATCCATACCTCGGGATAAAAGCCATGACTCGTACAAATTTGTCGCAACATCGTGCAACCGATAGGATGCCAACTCTACAGATTCCACATCAGAGGCCCCAATCACCCTTATTGTCCGCTGCATCTGTCTCATGAACTCCTGAGGATCTTTTGAAGGTTTGGACCCAATGAATTCTGGTGGTGCACAAGCCAAGAAATCACGGGCCCGGGAATTATCTCGACGGGCTGTCTGACTACTTCCAGCCTCCTGTTTGTGGGCCTGACGTGCCACAATCTGAGTCAACAACTACACTGCCTCCTACAGCTCCCTGATTTCTGCGCCTGGCTAGGGAGTCGGAGGTTCTGACGCTTGACCCTCTAGAGCTGGTGGGGTGACCGAGTCCGCTGTCAGGAATATAATCTCTGGCTCCGACTGATCACGAGCCTGGGTAGTACCCCGACCACGTTGGGCCCTATCTACTGCTGCAGGTCTTCCCCTGCAGCCGACTGTAGGTCTTCCCCTGTGGCCGACTGGTTAATCAACCCCGAATTGCATTGAATTCTTCTAATTCTACCATATTTCCTGTGGCATTCAACTCTAACTTTTGTTAGGTTATATATCTTGAAAACAATCATTTTAGCCTAAAAACTAAGGTGTAGCTTTGGAAGCATCACTTAATTATGATGGGGTAGTGTTTGAAGATTATCTTTAGGTGATAGAATCCCTTAAGAATGAGGGTTGTCATCCTAGGAACACCAAGAAGCTTGACATTGATTTGCAAGATAAGGAGACTCCACCGACCAAACCTTCTATTTAGGAACCTCCAAAGTTTGAGCTAATAGAACTTCCATCTCACTTGAGGTATGTATCCTAGGTAGTAGCGAGACACTACTGGTCATTGTAGTGGTGGATTTACTAGACCATCAAGTTATGGCATTGACTTGTGGGTTGTCAAAGTTTATCAAATCCATTTGGTGGACTATTGTCGACATAATTAAGATCCCTCTGGGGATTTGTACCCATAAAATCAATGTTATCAATGATAGTAAGTGTAAGGACCCGCTAGTTAGGAAGTCAGAAATTGCAGAAAAAGTGAAACAAGAAATTTTGTACACCAGTGTACACGCCCTATTTATGGCTCATGGTTCAAACCATGAGTCATAAATAAGTATCGTGGATGAGACAAAGCAGGATGGAAATTTGAGTAAGTGTGTGTATGAACTTTGAGGCTTATTTACGATTTGTAAATGGAACTACAAATAGTAAAAAGGGTTCATGGTTTGATACCTTGTGTTCATGGAAAATTGGGTTTCTAAAGTTGAACTTCAAACAAATAGATGAGCCATAGTTTAATTTATGGCCCATTAATTGATCTCTTAGATAAGGACCTGAAGATTGGAAAATGTCCTAAGTATGTGCAGGAACTATGAAAGGGTTCTATGACCCTTATATCACTCGTAGAATGGTATTGTAGATTGATTTACAAACATTTTGAGAGGATCAAACTTTCAAGATGAAACACCCCTAAGTACGACTCACAAACCATTTTATGACTAGTAATTAGGGGTCATGCTTTGGATTCACAGTTTTAATGAATAGTAATCTCAATCTTTCCCCATACATTAAGTTTAAAAATATTGTGTTAAGACATAAATCTACCCATTATCAACCCCAAACCTGTCATTCACTCCATCCCAAATTCCCTCAAAATTCATAAGGCAAGAAACTCTCCGAAGACAAGGCAAGAAGGGCTAGTCTTTCCACGGGTTTTCTTCTCTAAATCTTTGAGCCTTTCTTTAAGATCTTCAATATATGTGATTTATTAGTGGATCCCTTCTATCTACAAAGATCATCAACCTTCCTTTTAACCTTTTCTTTATGTTCTCGAAAATATATGAGTTCTCTGAGCATGATATAAATCATGTTTCAATGGTATTTTTTCAGTAATTTTTGACCCTAAAGGTACAATATGATAATGTTCAATGAATTTATGTAGTTTCAAGTTGGATTTCATTATTTCCATTATCTAGGGTTTTTGAGTGATGATGTGAGATTCTAGATGTGGTTTGAAATCGAGGAGAATTATCATGATAATGCATTATGCTCTTAAATCATATGTTTTAAAGTTCATTCCATATGTCCACTATGTTTTATGATACGTTTTTATGAATTTCATGATGTTATAAGTACATTATGAAGCCCTTTAATGATGTTTAAGATGGACCCTTAATCTGAAGAGTATATTTTCACTTGAGTGGTTTCCAAGTTAATAAGCTACTCCTAGATGGCATGTGATTCTAAATTATGATTGCATGACTGTGCTAAGGTTTTAAAGTATTCTATGGTATTGGAATACAACCAAACAAGGCATAGAGCTAGGGCTTTATAAGAGAACCTTATAGCCAAACTCTTTTCCTATTAGGAGCCATTGAAGGCTAAGCCTAGTGGATCCATTATAGCAATGTTAAACTAACATATTCATCTATAAGTTTATGGAGTTCCAACAGGTAAGTAGGCTTCCTATGCCAACATAGGGGGTTATGTTGCATTCCAAATAGTAGCTTGGATAGTCTTAAATCTCGATTATGTTCTCCTCCCAAAGAGTTACATATTTGATATCTACATATCTAAAAAAATAAGTTTTCCCATGATGCATTGATCTCTTATTTCATATTGAGCCTGATGGTATTACAAATTTATATGTGCATTACATCTCACGCACTTAGTAAATTCCAATGTACTAATGCATATTTTTCCTACATGATATCACTATGTAGAAACTGCACTCCTCTTCCTCCATCGACACGTGATAAGCTTTTGACATTCAAGACTAGTGGCTTTGGTGAGCCCTCTGGTTTGGGACTACACCTATTTCTTTGTTTTTTTCGGTATTTTAAGATATTTATGTATTTGACAATTATATTACGGAGGAGTTTACTTTCTATGATATTTTTCCATGTTTTTACATTCAAGGGGAGCTTTGAGTATGTCTTAGCCCCTGCCATATCATGTATGTAGATAATATTTTTGGACAATATGTTTAAATCTTTTGATAATGCCTATATTGAATTTCATGAATAAATATCCCTTAGTCCCTTCCCCTACTTTCAAATTCTGCTTTTATCATTGTTAAATACCTATGAATGTTAAGAGATTTAGCTAAGGTCTCTTTGGTTCCATCATTTGCATGTTACCACTAGGCCTTAGGCTCGAGTCAAAATAACTTTATATTAGAGTACAAGGTTTAATATTCCTCAGATGTACAACATATCACATTTAATAGGGTTTTATTCATAGTTGTGAAGTATGCCACAATCAAGAATGAGATACTATAAGGCATTTAGGAAACTTTCCTTTCTCCATAATTCATGTCATGTCTTTAGAGTAGCCTCAGGTTTTCCCCTTATCTAATGATATTCTATTTTCCATTTCAAGATTATGCCTCCAAGAAAAGCTTCTCTACAAAGGGATTAGAATGAAGAAAAAGCCCCTCCTATGATACAAGAAGAGGAAGTCACACGTGTTGAGTTTTGAGCCGCCTTTACTATGTTGGACCAAGTCATGGCCAATGAAGTCAACTATGAGGTTGCTCTTCTCCCCAAGAACCTATACCGGCAACAAAGGTATCACATTTTATGAGGATAAATATACCTAAATATTATGGTTCCAAGGTTGAAGAAGACCCGATAGAGTTTATCATTGAAGCTTATAAGATTGTGGCCGTAATGGGGGTTCCATCAGAGGAGAAGGTATAGCTTGTGGCCTACCCTCTCAAGGGTGTGGCTAAGGTTTGGTTTGATCAATAGATAGAGCAACGAAGGTGAGGGAGTGGGCCAAATTGAATGGGAAGAGAAAGGTACTTTCTTTGGTAGATTCTTTCCATTGGAGCTAAAGGATGCTAATATTCAAGAATTGATCAACTTAAAGCAATGACACATGTGTGTGAGGGAATACTCCTTCAAATTTACAAAGCTCTCCAAATATGCACTGTTCATAATAGCCGACCCAAGGGCTAGAATGAGCAAGTTTATCTCTGGGTTGTTGGAATTGGTATCTAAAAGAGTGCAAAACCTCCATGCTTATGAAAGAGATGTACATTTACCATCTCATGACATATGTGGTGTGAATTAAGGTAGAGAAATTAAGATAGTGAACTAGGGAGTCCAAGAGGACATGGGTTGAATGTGGTGGATTCTCCCACCATGAGGTTGTTGTCCATGATAAGTACAAAGGTGGCTAAAACAGATGAGACAAGGGTCAACCAATGCCCCTCCTCTTAGGTTCAACAAAGACAAGGGGTCCAACTCCAAGCTGCAAGGAGGTTTGAGTGCTCAAGCCTCCCCGAACTGTGATATGTATGTAAAAACCCACTAGGAAAAACGTCCAACCGGCTCCAACACATGGTTCAAATATGGCAAGCTCGGTCATCATGCTATAGAGTGTAGGATTCATGGTGCTAGGATGCAAGGCCAAGGTGGACAAGCTCAAGGTGCTCCAAGGGCCAATCGATTTTATCCCTTACATGCACATAATGAAGCAAAAGATAACCCAATTATTGTTATTGGAATGTTGAAATTTTTGATTTTGATATGTATGTATTATAATATACAGCAGCAAGTTTTTCTTTTAACATCCCATTACTTGAAAATAAATTCAATGTACATCCTGAGGTCCTAGTTAAGCCCTTTGAAGTTTGTACTTTGGTAGGTGAATCAGTTGTTGAAAATGGAGTCTTTAGGGGTTGTCCTATGTTTATCTTGCACAAAGTTTTTCCTAGACATTTAGTGGAACTTTTTATGGTTTATTTTGATGTCATACTTGGGGTGGATTGGTTGGCATCTTCCTATGCTTCTAAAATTGTTGCACTTATTGAGTCAAATTCCAATTTCTCAATGAGATCATTCTTGAGTGGAAGGGTAGTACATCTATATGTATGGATTGATTTGGCTCCTATCTCAATGCCCATAAAATGATTTTCGAGGGTTTATTTATTACCTAGGTAGGGTTAGAGATGTCACTTTTGAAATCCCATCTCTTGTGTTAGTAGCCATTTTAATGCATTTCCGGTTGTTTTTCTCAAAGAGTTGCTTAATATTCCTTTCAAAGAGGAGATAGACTTCAGCATACACCTCTTGCTCAATACTCAACCTCTTTCAATCCCTCCTTATCAAATGGCCTTGATATAGTTAACGGAACTAAAGGAGAAATTGAAAGATTTATTGGAGAAGTGTTTCAATAACCCAAGTAGGTCTCTATGGTGTGCCCCAGGGTTATTTGTAAAGAAAAAAGATAGTTCACTCTGAATTTGCAAAAACAACCTACAACCTAACAAGGTTACTATAAAAGTATGTATCCCCTTCCAAGAAATGATAACTTGTTTTAATTAATTGCAAAGAGCTAGAAGCTTCTCAAAGATTGACTTATGGTCTAGGTATTATAAACTAAGGGTGAGGGAGTATGACATTCCCAAAATGGCTTTTCAAATAAGTTACGGACATTTTGAGTTTGTGGTGATGTCTTTTGGCCTAACAAAAGTACCGATGATATTTACAGGGCTCATGAATAGGGTATTAAAACCCTATCTTGACATTTTCATAATGGTACTTATTGACGACATTTTGGTCTACTCCCATAGTGAAGAAGAACACATGGAGAATTTGAGAGTGGTGTTATAGACATAGAAAGGTTGCACGATAAATTTAACAAATTTGAATTTTTGTTGAAAGAATTTGAATTCCTTTGTCGTGTAGTATTGGGTGATGGGATCAAGGTTGATCCTAAGAATATGGAAGAGGTAAAGCATTGGCCTAGACTATTAACTTCTTCAGTTATTAGGAGCCTTTTTGGGTCTAACCATGTATTATAGGAGATTTGTTGAAGAGTTTTCTTTCATTTTTTCACCATTAATAATGGTTGACTCAAAATAAAGTAAATTTCATTTGGACGGTTAAGTGTGGGAAGAGTTTTAGAACCTTGAGGGATCGATTAACTTTGGATCAAATTGTTACCTTGCAAGAGGTTACAGATTGGTTTGTTATTTATTATGACGGCGCGAGGGTTTTTGGGTTGTGTATTAATGCAACATAGAAAGGTGAATTCCTATGCTTTAAGCAAATTAAAGTTGCATCAAACGAATTGCCCAACATATGGTCTTGATTAGTGCAAATGATATTTGCATTGAAAATTTTACATCATTATTTATATAGGGTTCATGTTAATGTATTCTCCGATCATAAGAGTCTCCAACATGTGTTCACTCAAAAGGACCTCAACCTAAGAAAAAGGAGGTGGCCAAAATTCTCAAGGATTATGACATTAGTGTGAAATATTAGCAGAGCTAATGTGGTAGGTGACACGCATAGTAGAGTGTCAATAGGTAGTATGGCTCACATAGAAGATGGAAAGAAGAAATTAGTCAAAGGAATGCACCATCTTGATCGCTTAGGTGTGATATTAAGTGGTTCAAATGATGGTTGTGTGATGGTTTTCAATGATTCTGCATCTTCATGGGTAGTTGATATTAAGGCTAGACAAGACCTTAATCCCACCGTGGATGAATTGAAGACCTTAGTGAAAGAAGACAAGGTAGATGTTTTCTCCGAAGAAGGAGATGGTGTGCTTAGGTACCAAGGTAGACTATCTATGGCAAATGTTAATGGGGTTAGAAGTCTAATTTTAAAGCAAGATCATAATTCTTTCTAGTATATTCATCCTTGTTCTACTAAGATGTATGTAGACCTACGGGGGATGTATTGGTGGAATAGAATGAAGAAGAACATAGCAAGGTTTGTGGACGAATCTCCCAATTGTCAACATGTTAAGGTTAAACATCAAAGGGTAGGTGGCCTAGCCCAAGACATTGAGATTCTCACTTGAATGTGGGAAGAGATAAAAATGGACTTTGTAGTTTGATTGCATAAAGCTAAGGGACATTTTGACTCCACATGGGTTGTTGTAGATTGAAAGATAAAGTTAGATTATTTCTTACACGTCAAGGTAACCTATAGTTAAAGATTATTTCAAGTTGTATATCTAGGAGTTAATGAGTTTGCATAGCATTTGATTGTCTCTTATCTCGGCTCGTAGAGCCGAATTCACCTCTCACTTTTGGAAGTCAGTTTTCATGACCTAAAATAGGGTCATGACTAATGGGAAGTTAAAATAAGTAAAAGCAACAAGACTAATTCAAATCTCAAAACATGGAGTCTTGGGTACACGAGGATCTAAAGTAGTATGAATGAGTAAATATAATTGTCTCAAGTGAAAATACAATGTTGTCTGACAATATCAAATACAAAGACTCGAATTGAAACCAGTAAAGAGAATCTCAAAAGATCAATGATGACTCAAAGTCTAAGCCTCAATACTAAGATCTGGGATAGATGCAATAAGTCTTTGGTAGGATAAGATCAACTACCTTGATGGGGTCCTTGTGCTCGATCTACGGTGAGGAAACAACATAGGGGTGCCTATATCAAAACGTACCTAGTAGGTTCAACTGAATGGGTAAGATAAACAGAACAAGTATGTAATGAAAAAATCCTATCACCTGTATTAAGTGGGTTAGGACACAATAAAAATATATCTACAAATAGGATAAGCTAACAACAAATATCAATGGTGCAATAGAATGTAATGCATGAAAATAATGCATGGGGTGGAAGCACGACAGACTCTGGCACATGTGCATATACCTATCGAGCTGAAGGTACTAGGTAGACCCAAGGGGTCTCGTTAGATCATATACCAAAATATCTCAAGTGTCACAATGGTCACTGGTGCCGATGACACCTAGGCAGAATCTACTATCGATGAATGGGTCCTAAGTATCACAACCAACTCATTTGTCTCCATGTCTCATGGTACAGATGCAACGTATACTATATGCATGAGAATGCCACAGTGCAAGTAAATATGTAACATCATTATGAATGATAGATGATATGCATAATAGTTAAAACATCAAAAAGGCTATGCCAAATTGATCAACTAGTTCCACAATGCTATCAATAAGTCTCATATCACCATTCTCTCATCAATATCCAAAGGTCAATTAAATTGGGCTTCGCAAGTCCCCAAATATGCTCATAAATCTCGAATATATCACAATTATCATCAATTTACTACAAAACTCTCAAAATGGTATCCCAATCTTCATATTATCATAAAGATATCCAGAATACCTTAATTCTCAAGATTTTATATCATTCTATCAATAAAATAACAATATATTCAAATTTCGACACAACTAGCTTATTAATCCAATAACTCACGAATCATTCTAAATCTTGTATTTATCACATGAACATACCCTATAACTAAAATCCATTCTGAAAATGTTAGTCGAACCTACCTCGTTGCCAAAACTACACTCAAACAAGTTTTCAATCAACCTAACCCTCCAAATGATCACTGGATCAATCAACCACTATAAAAAAAATATTATGCATAAGAGAGTATTTTGATACCCATATTGGCAAAAATTAGGCTTAGAAGCAAAAATGTTCAATATTAGGGCTTATATTCGAAGTTGACAAATCTAGAAATTATAAGTCTATGCAAGAAAAGGAGTTCGTGGGTGAAAATCCTGCTAAAATTGAGTTCAAATCAAAGGAGAACTCATCTATTAAAGTTTCCAGCTCATAGAGTAAAATTTCCAATTTTTAGATGCCCAAAATCATAAAATTTAAGACAAAATCAAGATAAAAGTCATGAAAATTAATCAAAATAGTGATAGAAACACTTATCCAAAAGAAATCCACAAAATGTTTCACCAAAAATCACCTCCCAATGTTGAAATGGTGAAAATGGAGAGAAATGGTGTTTCTCTCATTTTAAAACTGTTCAAGCGAAAAATACACTTTGCGAACGCGGGGTGGTGTCCGCAAAAGTAGATGGTTAGGAAAACAGTGCTACGTGAATGCGGATCAAGGCCTGTAAATGTGGAGGGTTCACATAACTTAGCTCCACGAACGCGAATAAGGGACAAATACAACTCCGCGAATGTAGTGGTACGAGCGTGTACGTGGAGAGTACCAGAGGCTGTAACAGAATCAGTAACACAACTATGATCAAACTCATAATGGACCCGTCGGATTCATCCAAAACCCACATTTCACAAACCATACATTATCTACACCAAAAACGGTGAGCCAGACTTAACAAGATAATCATAATTAAATTTTGAGATCACCTTAACGTAATTACCAATACAACTCAAAGAAACTAGTTTATAATTGAAAATACCAAAATTTCCCTTGGAAACTCCAAAACTTATGACGATATAATTTCTAGCGTTAGCTTCACCATCCGGAATGACTGAAATTATCAGAACTTTGATCCGAGTTTCTGAACTACGAATGTTGATAAGAGTCAAATATTGACTTTGGAAACAGCAACAAAATACCAAGTGGAATCCCACAAGTGGGGCCTAAAATCTTCATTTTAACTCCGAATTCTATTTTGTAACCTCTCTAAGATCAGATTTGACATCCAGAGCTAATGGAATGGATGAATTTCTAATCCGACACCCAAAACTAGAATGATACAAAAGCTTACTTTTTCAACAACTTAAACTTCTACTAAAGTCAAAACTCGTCGTTTCCACTTTTAAACATAGGATTTCAGTTCCAACAATACAATAGTTCAAAATAGCTCCAAGGTAACTTTCAATTAGGTAAAACAATAATTTTCATAAATAGGATAAAAATGACCGACAAGGTCATTACATTATTTCAAAAATGTCTTTGTATCAAGGTAAAGTTGACTGCTAGTTTCCATCCCCAAGCCTACGGGAAATTCGAAAGAACAATTCAAACATTTGAAGATATGTTGAGGGCTTGTGTGTTGGAATTCAAAGGATGTTGGGATGATCATCCACCTGTTGTTGAGTTCTCCTATAATAATAGCTTTCACTCAAGCATTAAGACAACACTATTTGAGGCCTTATATGGTAGATGATCACACCCAAGTTACACCTCTCTTTTGGAGGATAAAGCAATCATTGTAAAATATAAAACCTAACTAAGGTTAGGGTCGAATCCCATAGAGAATACAGAGACTTTCCAAATTGATTCACCAATAATCAATTCAAGTATTAACTTACTCAATTACCCAGAGAAGGGGGGTTACAATGATTGATAAGATATTAAACTAAATTAACTAAAACAAGAGACAATCAATAATGGAGAGCAACTTGGAAAATTGTGTTCCCCATGATTCACCAACTCAATATCCTCAGATAACCCAATTCTCGACTAGAGTATAGAATGTAGGACGGTAATTTAAGTTTACCAAGCCCTTTAGTCAAAGGTGAGAGACAAATTTCACTATATGGCTTGGCCCATCTCCATAGTGTGCAATAATAACCATTACCAATAGTCCCATTCAACCTCCCCTTGGTCTAGTTCGGTTGATAAGATGACAAGACATCATCAAATCCTATTAACCTATCTCTTTTCCTATTCATTACCACCTATATCGGGAAGGTAACACTAGGTAAATTCTAATATTTTCCTCCACTAGAAAACCCAATTTGTATTGAGAATCACAAGGTTAAAAGGTATAATGAATCCACAAGTGTATTCTCCTCTCTAATATTTAGTCTCCAAGTATAAAACCCTAAAAATATCTCTAATGTCATTCTCTATTCTATTATGTTGTACTCCTTACTAAAAATAACCTAATTATACTATTTATAGTATTTACAAACAAGTCTACAAAAATTTAGAAACAACTGGTCGACGGTCCCTACGACATGCAGTTATGGCTCGTAGCTGTGTTTACGAGTCATAATCAGGATCTCATCTTTCGCTTTTAGAATCTAGACTTCACTGGTATAGATCAACCTTATGAGTCATAGTCTAATCTATGAGTCGTATTGCCTGCTTGTAGACTTCATATCAGTATCTGGTTGTTCTTCGAAAATCTTCACAAAACCCCTATATACGACTCGAAGAGCGATCTACCACTCGTATAGGTTTCTCATATAGTTGAACTTCAGACATTCATTCTTCACTAGAAATCCCCACTAAACCCACTTTACTACTTGTAGATTGCTCTACTACTCATAGAGGGTCTCGTAAGCCTTCAAAAACAAGAAAAGTCTACAATTTTCTCCAAAAGTCATGCCAATCTGCTTTTCTATAAAAGAAAATACAAAATCATATAAAAATCACAAATATCGCATTAAGAACACACAAAATCCTAAGTTTTAGGCATCAAATGTGTTGTATTTTAGCAGCACCTCAACACCCTCAACTTAAAATTATTGTTTGTCCTCAAGCAATGAATAAATCTTTGTAAAATATAAAGCAACACACATCCTCAACCCAATGTCATACATCATGCTCACTTCAAACTCAAGTACCCCCACCAACTTTTCAAAACAAGGTCAGACAACTATTTGGCAAACCAAAACACACTAGTGAATTTGACAAACACAACTATGATAAGCAAGGGAATATTAACAGTCCACAATCATTGAACAAGTCAAATGCTAACAATGCAATGCAAGTGCCCTCACAGAAAGAAGTCCCATTTTTGACACTCAATGATGATTTCAAATTTAGCTTTAGGACTGTGCATACACACTCACTCTCATAAAAGATCTTCAGGCATCATGACTAATACCATAGGCTTGCCTTAATACTCATGAATCAAATTTTTAATCAACTGGACTACGATCACTTTTTGACTTTCTAGGCTTGTAACATAGGCTTAGAGGGGCTTTGGTGTGGCATTTTAGAAAAATAGTGACTAAAAGCAATCCTTTAACTATGTTTTTCAACACTTTCACCTGACCAACTGTTGTTCACTCTCCAATAACAAAGCGGTCGCAATTAGTAATAAACATGAAAAAGAAGGTTAGGGTTGAATCCACAGGGAATACGAGGCTTCACCAAGTTGATCCACTAGCAACCATTTCAAGCATTAGTCACTATATTCTCTAAAATTGGGGAGGGGGGGTGGTTGTGATTCAAATTGAAGAACAAAAATAAACACTATGCTATTTACGTAAGAAGACAATCAAATTTAGGTACAACTTGGGAATTGTGTTTCCTATGATTCGTTGACTCAATTACCCTAGAGAACATGACTCTAATTAGGGATTCACATGCAGGATAATAATTTAGGTTCTTCCAACCCTCTTGTGAAGGTGAAAGTCGAATTTCACCATGCCTCTTGGTCGGCAATCATGGCGTGCCAACTAACCTTTACCCACTGTCCCAGTCAACCTCCCTATGGTAAGGTTCGGTTCATTAGATAAGAACACATCAATCGAATCCTGTCATGTACTTCCCTTTTTCTATTCATTACTACCTTGGTCGGAATCGTGATAGTAGGCGGGGTCTTGTGTTTTCCACTGCCAAACAACAATAAAAACGAAGGGAAATAAACAATACATGCAAAACTCTAATAAAAAAAATGCACAAAGTATAGGTTATTACAAGTCAACTACTTATGGTTCCCACAACCACAAGTTGTGGGTTCTTAGCTACACATGTCTAAGGCAACATCAACAACAATGAATAAGAAAGACATAGTTGAGGGTTTACCTAAAACAATGAAAAGCATGAACACCTTCAAGTTTAAACCCTTAAGCTTGAATTAGTAGCAAATGAGTACAATGTGACCTTTCCATCCCCCAAAAGTAGGTCTTCAAATTGAAAGATAAAAATCTAAAATAATCCATAAAATTGTTCTTAGAATATTCACAAGTATCTCTGAATGTCGAATCTCCTTAAAAAAACCTAACATTATCTATTTATACTTGTGACAAAAACATCCTAAAAATTAAATAGAAAATACAGCTGGAAACTACTACATCGCGCAGATATGACTCGTAGGGTGACCTATGAGTCATAATTAGGATTTCATAGTTAGCATTTGGTATTTTGGACTTGACTGCTACAACCCATAGTTACGAGTCAATGCTTGGGCTACGACTCGTATGCTCTTCTCATAGTCTAGGCCTTCAGTTCATGGTCTAAACCTTTGGCTCAATATTACTTACTAAGAGCCCTTCTGTACGAGTCGTAGTGAAGGCTACCACTCGTAGAGTGGCCTCATATGGATGATCTCCACTTCTTAGCTTTTTTATTTTGCTCTGTGGAACTTGCTACAAAGGGCATCATACGACTCATAGCATGAGCTATGACTCACAGGATGGCTCATAGGACCTGACTTGATCAAAATCTACACTTTCCTTTCCAAAATCATGCCCACTTGTATTTCTGTATAACTAACAAAAAAACACATAAAAACCATACAAAGTCACATTAAGAACTTGCCAAATCACTTGTTTCAGGCATCAAATTTGTTGTATATTGACAGCACATCAACACCCTCAATTTAGGACTGTTGCTTGTCCTCAAGCGATGACTCGATCTAAGCAGACAATGAGAAAAACATAGCAACTACTCTAACGGCATATACAGCACTTAGCTCCAATTCAGGTACCTAACTCTCATTTTCAAAACCAGATTGCATAGCCACTAAGAAAACCAAAATAAAATGATAAATCTAACAATCTAACTTATGACAAGTGAAAAGGAGCATCATCAATCCACAGTTACTAATCAAATCAAATATCAATCAATGCAAATGCCCTCACAGAAATGAAGTCCCTATATTACATGCAAAAAGCAATAAAAGTTCAAGGACTGTGCAAGAATTCTCACTCTCACTCTCACAAATAAAATTTATTCATGATAACTGACACCATAGGCTTGCTCCTACACAAACATCGAACTATGGACTAGTTGAACTAAGACAACTTTAGTACTTAATGGGCTTGTAACATAGGCTCATGGGGCTTTGGTACTGCATTTTAGGCAAGTAGTGACTGAAAGTTATCCTTAAACAACATTTTTCAAAACTTTTACCTCCATAGCTCAAGCATTCTCATTATATCCTCCCTCATTCCTACTTTCGAAGCTTTTCTAGGTGCTTTCTTTTCCTTTTTCAGTTGTGCCTCATTTTCAAACCTTTCTTGCTATTCTTTTCGACCCAAGGTTTTTTTTCTCTCACTCGGCACATAGTTTTTCTTTTCATTCTTTCTTTCCCAACAAACCATCTCATTTTTATTACTTTACCAAACTAAGGGTCACCCTTAACTTAGGCTTTTAGTTTGAGGTGATGTACACAATATCTATTCTCTAAACCAGGGCCACTACTTGTAGCCACCCTCGACTTAGGCTTTTTTCCTCAATCAAGGTTCAAGTGTTCAAGGATAGACCATGGCCAATATCAAATTATTTCACAAAAGAAGGCCAGGCCATCTAGGTGTCAAAAAACAACAGGTACATGAAAAGCTCAAACATTTGGAACAAAAGATCAACTATCACATTTGGTAGGTCATTTAGGCAAAAGTGAGCTGACTATAAAAACAAAGGCCTAAGATCCTTTCTAATCAACCACATGTCCAATCCACTTTTAGAGTAACAAGGCAAGTTCTGAAGCAATATGCAATGCAAAAATATGACAAAATAGGGTCACACATATGGCATCGCACACAAAATCAACATGACTCATGGGTCATACTTCAAGCTTCAACATGCATTTTTTTTATTAGAAAAAACATTGCCAAATAATCATATGCAAGATTGCATTGGCAAAAACAATCTCAAAAATTTTGAAGCTACCCAATTTTCAGAACATTCATAAAACTAATCAAGAATATGTTCATACCAAAAGATAATAATCATTATATATCTACAAATTATCTACACTATGTAAACATGCCGGTTCAACAAAAATTAAAATATCCATGAGAAAAAAGAAAACTATGGGATCAAAAATAGGAGAAGTTATGAACTCGAGGATACTTAGACTTCACCCTTATCCATAACTGCCTACACCCTACCAAAAGAAAATACTTTGTCCTCAAAGTATATCTATAATTGTCTTCAACGTGCCAAAACAAAATACTTTTTCCTCAAAGTAAACATATCAATAAGAGTAACAAGGGGCATATCTTGGGTTGCCTCCCAAGAAGCGCCTTGTTTAACGTCTTTGAAATCTTCATTGGCCCAAACTTCACTCTTAAACTTGTCTAAATGTTTCATTGATTGGCGGATGTCAAAAACATCTTCTACATCACTGACCTTGAATCAAAGTTGACCCTAATTCGTATCCACTAAGGCTCTCCGGTGGCCAGAAATAGTCTTCCTAATATAATGGGCACCTCAAATTCAACCTCACAATCAAGGATCATGATGTCCGTGGGAAAGATGAATTTATCAACCTTTACAAGCACATAAAAAAGTATCCCTTCCGATTTCTTTATGGTTCCATCTACCATGAGCAACCACATTCTTGTGGGAGTAGGAGTACCAAGACTAAGTTTTTTAAACACAACAATTGGTATTAGATTGATACTTGCTCTAAGTCGTACAATGCTCTTGCGAACTCCACATCACCAATGGTACAAGGAATAGTGAATGTACTGATATCCCCTCGCTTTTGAGCAAGGCATTTGGCTATGTTTGCACTGTATTTTAGGAGCTCTTGCAAAAGCTCTTGGCTCAATGTGCGCTTCTTTTTCATCAAATCCTTTATTTATTGGCATATATAGGCATCTTTTCTAAAGCTTCTAGAAGGGGAATGTTGATGGATAATTCCTTTAACATTGAAAGGAAGTGTTTGAATTTGCCATCCTCCTCCTTCTTCTTAAGTCTTTAAGGGAAGGGTAGAGGAGGTTTTTGGACTACCTTAGACCTTTCTTGCTCTCTAACTTCTTGTTTTTGTATCCTGACACTCTTGAAACCTTCTTACTCAATCACAACTTGGTTATCAATACCCTTCTCACAAGCTTCATCCTCAACCACATGCATCAGGGGATCGATGGTACTTTTACCATTTATAGTCATGACCGCCATACAGTGCCCTTGATTATTGGGATTTTGAACTGTATTGCTTTGTAAAGTTCCCTTTTAGCATTGGTTCAATTGCGAAGACACTTGCCCAAATTGTTTTTCCAATAGTTTAATTGCCACCGAGTGAGACTCTATCTTTTGATTTATGCTTGCAATGTCTTATTTCATTCCTTTCAAAGTCTCATCCTGATGGTCATCTCTCTTCAACAACATGTCAAATATGCCTTCAATCCTAGAAGTATTTGGCCTGACATCACGATTTTATGAGGCGGCACATAAGGAACTTTTCTATAACCATCTCTTCTACCCCACTAAGCATCCGGCATTATCTCCCTTTCATAGTAACCGCGTAGGTTATCTCTATATGCACCATCACAATTGTAGTTCCGACCTTGATTTTTTGAACCTTGCCTCTAATAGTCTAAGTTGGACCCTTGGGGGTTGTTTTGAAAACCCATTGCTTGGGTACTCACAAAGTAAGCATCTTCGTCAAAGAATGGTTCTTCATACATGTGCACCTAAGACCAAATCCATACTCGTGAAAATTTAAGCAAGTTGTTCCATGATCTCCTGTTGACGTTTCCTTGCTCATTGTTGGTGTTGACCACATAAGAAGTCTTCATTGCACCTTGCTCTCTTTGACCCCATGATCTATTTGTTTTAACCATACGTTCCATCCTTATGGCCATCAATATAAAAGGTTTGTCAAGAAACATTTCTCCCATGATTGTGTCAGCGCAAGCTTGACTATTTTTTTAAAGCGCCCAATAGAAAATCTCAACAAAGGCATCATCAACGATATTATGGTCGGGAACCATCCTCAAACATTTAGTGAATCTTTCCCATGAAGTACTAATAGAGTCACTGGGCAATTTCTCAAAATTGTTTATTAAGCTTAAGCTTCTTTGACCTTAGAAAATTCCTCTCTAGAAACACTCTCTAAAGCTCTACCCATCTTTTTATTGTACATGGAGGAAGCTCAAAAAAGCACACAACTACATTACCAGTTAGTGACAATGGGAACACATACAGACCAAATGTATCCAGAGAAAGATTTTGTATCCGAATGACATTTTTGCAGACAAAGACGACATGGAGATGAAGGTGGGGATCTTCTGAAGGTAACCTTGTGAACAAACCATGGTTTTTGAGCATTTGAAGTAATCCACTCGACACTGTGAACTTAGCATCTGTTGGTAATAGTGGCAACATGGCCATAGGGTTCAAGCGATATTGATTCCAAACATAAGTGTTTTTGTTGAAATACCTAAGTTGTGACCTATCGTCCCTTGGTGGTTCATTCTCCTATCTTCCCATATCATTATCATTCACATTCAATTCTTCCTCAAGCATAACATCCTCATTCACATGAGCCATTCTTCTTATGAACCGATGGATCTCCAAATTGATCGGATCTAAGGGATTTCTCTAGCTCCTTATATTGGGCATACAACCTAGTACACCTTGCAAATAAGACTAAACAACAAAAATAAAAAAATAAAAGTAAATATAAGAGAATTTAGGAATTAACACTTGAATTAACTACTAGTGAAATCAAATCAAGAAGCTAGGTGTATTCCCTGGCAACAACGCCATAATTTTTGAAGTTCACACTCCAATAACTAAGCGGTCGCAGTTAGTAATAAACCTAACTGAAAGTTAGGGCCAAATCCACAAGGAATACGGGGCTTGACCAAGTTGATCCACTAATAATTATTTCAAGCATTGATCATTATATTTTCTAATATAGAGGGGGCTTTGTGATTCAAACTGAAGAACAAAAATAAACGCTATGACATTTATGCAAGAAAATAATCAAATTTTGGGATAACTATGGAATTGCGTTCCCCATGATTCATTGACTCAATTACCTTACACAACATGACTCTAATTGAGAATTCACATGCAGGATGGTAACTTAGGTTCTTCCAGTTCTCTTATGAAGGTGAAGGTCGAATTTCACCATGGCGCTTGGTCGGCAACCATGGTGTGCCAACAACCGTTACCCATTTCCTAGTACCTCCCCTTGTTTAGGTTCAGTTTATTAGATGAAAACACATCTATCTAATCCTGTCATTTAGTTCCCTTTACCTATTCGTCACTACCTTGGTCGGGATTGTGATAGTACGTCGGGTTTGGTGTCGGCCACCACCAAACAACAATCAAAATGAAAAGAAATAAACAATACTTGCAAAACCCCAACTAAAGAATTTCATAAAGTCTAGGTTATTTCAGGTCAACTACTCATGGTTCCCACAACCCCAAGTTGTGGGTTCTTAGCTACTCATGGCTAATGCAAAATCAACAACTATGAATAAGAAAGACATAGTTGAAGGTTTACCCATAACAATTAAAAGCAACAACACCTTCAAGTTGAAACTCACAAGCTTGGATTAGTAGCAAATGAGTACAATATTGGTTTTCAATCCCACAAAAGTGGGTCTTCAAATTGAAAAATAAGAATCTACACTAAACCCTAAAAATACTCTTAGAATACTCATAAGTATCTCTAAATGTTGATTTTCCCTAACAAAACCTAACATTATCTATTTATACTAGTTACTAATACAACCTAAAATTTAAATAGAAATTACAGTCGATAGTTGTTACGTCTCTTAGATATGATTCATAAGGTGGCCTATGAGTCATAATCGGGTTTTCCTAGTCAACAATTGGTATTTTGGACTTGACTGCTATGAGTCATTGCTTGGGCTATACTCGTATGCTCTTCTCATAGTCTAGGACTTCAGTTCATGGTCCAAACTTTTGGCTCACTATTTCGTGCTACGACCCCTTCTGTGTGAGTCATAGTGCAACCTATGACTCGTAGGGTGGTCTTGTATGCTTGACCTCCACTTCTCAGATATTTTTATTTTGCTCTATGGAACTTACTATAAAGGGAATCATACGACTCGTAGCATGATCTATGACTCATAGGATGGCTTGTAGGACCTGACTTGATCAAAATCTGCACTTTTCTTCCAAAATCATGCACACCTATATTTTCTACACAACTAACAAAAAAATATAAAAACCGTAAAAAGTCACATTAAGAACTTGCAAAATCCCTTGTTTTAGGCACCAAATGTGGTGTATTTTAATAGCACATCACCAACTCAAATATTTTCACCTTATTCTCCTGTTATTGCACATTCAAGCTTTTTTGGACATTTTCTTCTCATTTTCAAATTTTTCTTCATTTTCACACTTCATTTTGCTTTTAATGTCAATCTAAGGCATCTCTTTCTTTTTCTTACTCCTTGTACATGATTTTCTTCTTTGTCTTCTCATTCCTAACTCACCACCTTATTCTTGTGATTTTACCCCTACATAGGCCACCCTCAACTTAGACTTTTAGCCTATTTTGAAGTACACAATATCTATTCCCTAAACTAGGGCCACTTTTGGTTAGCCACCCTCAACTTAGGCTTTTTGCCTCCATCAAGGTTCATAATGCTCAAGGACAGACTAGGGGCAATCTCAAGCTTTATTACTAGATAAGGTTAGGATAAATAGGTGCTTTAGAAAGAATTGGTTCATGTAAGGCTCAGATATTTTGAACAAGGGATAAAACATCATTTGGTTAGTTATTTTAAGCTAAAGTGGACTAATATAAAGAACAAAGTCCTAAGATACATTCATAATCCATTTAATCTACAATCTAACTTAGAGTAATAGGGCAAGTTCTGAATTAGTACAAAAATGCACAAATTTAGCAAAATACGCTCACACTCACATAGAATTACATACATTGTCAACAAGCAACTCATAGATCATGCTACATGTCTCAAATTACCCTCACTTATCAGAACAACTATTGTTAAACACCCAAACATGCATGGTTGCCATTTAACTAGTAGTAAAAAATTTTGGTGGGTACCAATTTCTAAAATAAAACATAAAACATGTTATATGCCATAGGTATTAGTACAATATGCTACAAATTTTATCTAAACATCCTAAATGTGTCGATTATACAGAAATTAAATATCCATGAGAAACACGAACACAGACAAGAAAATCTTGGGATAAAAATTTGGGGTAGTTATGGACCATAAGCTACTCACACTTCACCAAGGCCCATAATACCCACACCACATCAAAAAATTTATGTATGGTCCTCAATGCACAAAATTAAGCAAAAATATAATAAGAGGGGTCAAATTACACACCTTCGTGCCTAAGTGGCTATCTCGAGCAGCATCTGGCCATCTCCCAACTATGGGGAGTACACTCAGCAGGTGAACTATGTCTGAAGGGGCCAATACCTCTTTCCGTATCACACTCCTGGACTAGCCTTATCTCCTCCTCTAGCCTTGATATCTTCAAGGCCAGCCCGAGCTAGTCTTTAAGGCCAGCCCAAGCTCGTCCTCCACCTCATCATCATCCTTATTACCCTCGGGGTGCTTTACATATACATTCCTCTAGAAAAGGTCCTCATGCGCAAGGGAACTTCCCGAAGAAAGTCTGTGGAGGCTTCGTGGAGGCAAATAAATCAAATAGCGGCTCCACAAGTGTAGACTCCAGTAGTGTCACAGGTGCTGCTAGTGAAGCTGTCATGTTAGCCCTGAGCTTTGCAATCTCCTTATGTATGGATGAAAAATCTGATGATTGAGCCTCAGCTAACCTCTTTTGCACTCGATCCTCAAAGGCATTTATATGGGCATCCACATAGAAACACATTCCTGAAAAGTAGATATGGTAAATACCCAGCATCGCTCCTCTGAGTCTGCAATAGTCTGCCAGACCTAAGGCCTGAGCTACTGATAAAGCTGTGACAACTAGGCCTTAATACATGATAGATGCTGCACCATGGCTTGAATAGAGACAAGGACACATAAACAATGTCCGGTGTAGCAGTCTGTAGAGTGCTGGCCTCTGGCAAGAGCAGCTATAGTAGGACTTATCTCAATATTGACTGCCTCGGGTTACTGGGGTCCCTCAAATATAGTAGTACCAATAGGAGGTGTGGGCATAGTCATCGAACCCTCAAGAGGTGGCTCCGAGGCGAGCATCATTAGTGGTAGTGGTGCTTGTAGGGTTGCCACCAAGTTATCATTGGCCTTTATTAGCCTAGCCTCCAGGGTATTCTAGGCATCAACTAACTAATCTAGATAATGAAATATCTTCACCCATGAATGTAAACAAAGTTTGTAGATCAAAATCGGGAACAGGATTGAGGTGGCCCTCTTGAGTGCTAACTCACGAATCTGCTCCACTATGAGTAGAGCCCAATCAATATAGTAGCTAACCAAGATGCTGGCAGCCAATACCGCCCACTCTAATGTCAAAAGTATTATCTACCCAAGTGGGCCATATGCGGGATCTAACAACCACTGATGTGCTATCAAAATACAACACATTTGATGCCCAAAACAATAGAGTTTGTGAGTTCTTAATGCAACTTTTTATGGTTTTTATGTTGTTCTTGTAGAAAAGTTAGGTTGAAATGATTTTGGAGGAACATTGTAGATTTTGCTGAAGCATCGGACATACAAGTTCACCTACGAGTCGTAGCCCAAGCTACGAGTCGTTGGATGTTATTGTAGCAAGAACCAGAGATCAGTAATCAAAAATCTTCTCAGTGAAGTTCAAGCCTATGAGGCCACCCTATGAGTCATAGGTCTCACAAATGACTCGTACAAGTGGGTCGTACCAATTGAGTCTAAGATGCCAAGAACCTGATACGAGACCCTGATTACGACTCGCAGGTCATCCTATGAGTCATACCTATGAAGTGTACTAGCTGCCAGCTGTCGTTTCTATATAATTTTTAGGGTTAAACATATAACTACTATAAATGCTCTAAGTTAGGGTTTATTTGAGAAGAATAACGAGATTCCAGATTTTTAGACATTTAATATGCCTTTGAATATTCTCTCAAGAATATTTTAGGGTTCTAGCAAAGTTCTTCATTTTTCTCTTGGATAACCCAATTTTGGAGATTGCAAATCTTTCTTTGTACTTATTGTTAATCTATCAAGCTTGTGGTTTGCAACTTATAGTGTCTTCAACCTTCATTGCTTTAGGTAACATTCTCAATCATGTCTTGTATTTGCATTTTTGTTGGTTTTGCATTAGCTATGAGTAGTGAAGCACCCACAACTTGGGGTTATGGGAACCATGGTTGGTTGACTTGAGATGACCTACGTTTGTGCATTTTTATGATTATGGTTTTAAATGTATTGTCTATCTCTCTTCATTATGATTGTTGTTTGGTGGTAGCCAACTCCAAACCCTACCTACTATCACAATCTTGATCAACATAGTGACAAATAGGAAAAAGGAAATAGATGACAGGATTCGATTGATGTATTCTCGTCTAATCAACCAAACCTGACCAAGGAGAGGTTGACTCAGACAATAGGTAAAGGTTAGTTGGCACGCCATGGTTGCTGACCAAGCGCCATAGTGAAATTCGACCTTCACCTTCACAAGAGGGTTGAAAGATCCTAAGTTACCGTCCTGCATGCGGATCTCTATTTGTAGTTATGTTATCTAGGTTAATCGAGTCAACAAACCATGGGGAATACAATGCCTATGTTGTCCCTAAAATTGAGTGTTTTCTCGCATCGTAGTATAGTGTCTATTTATTTTTGTTCTTGAATCACGAACTCCCCCCTAGAGACTCTAATTGTAGATACTCGAAATAATTGATAGTGAATTCTTGTAATCAAGCCCTGTATTCCCTGTGGATTCTACTCTAACCTTCAGATAGGTTAATTGTTGACAGCGATAGTTTCTTATTGGAGCGTGAACATCACTCAGCAAATTATGGAAACATTGTCAGCGGATACGGCTAGGTTTTGACTTGATTTCACTATTAGTTAGTTCAAGTGTTAATATCTAGACTATCCTATATTTTACTTTTACTTTTTGTTTTTGTTGTTTAATTCTACTCACAGGTTAGTTGGCACCATGACTGAACAAAAGCTCTACATCGCAAATGACTTATTGGAAAACTTGCAAAGATGAGCCTTGTTTTATGGACAAGAATCTGAAGACCCCCAAACTCACCTTCAAAATTTTACTCAAACATTGAGGGGGGTTCTTGGGACAAGACATCCTGCTTGGGAGACTATGGCTCTTCAAGCCTTCCCCATGACTCTACAAAGTGTAGCAGTGGAATGGTGGTCAATTCTTTCATTAGATATTTGTTCTAGCTGGGGGAGGTACAGAGAGTTTTCCTCATGAACTTCTATAAGGGGCCCAACATGCAAGAGCCATAAGATAACATCTACAATCTTAAAAGGGTGCCAGGAGAATCTGTGGTGGCATCTTGGGAAAGGTATAAGAACTGCTTGGCAATGAACCAAAACCATTGTTTGACCGATGATAAATTGGCGGCTAGCTTCTACTGAGCACTACCCTTTGGACAACAAGCACATGTTGATGCTTTATTCGGAAGGGAGTTTTGGGTATGGGCATTTCTGAGACAACCATTCAGTGAAATCACTGAATACATGGATAAGTTATCCGTTATCATGCAAGTTTATCAACCATTACAAAATTAGCTAGTGCCATCCACTAGTACATTCGAGGGAACCCCAAGCAATAACAAAAAAGAGACTACACCTAATTGGCGCAGGTTACTACACTAGCATTGTATCACAGATAAGCTGAAAAGATTGAGCATATGCTTGATCAAGTCCTGACCAAGGTCAACGAGCAAGAGGATGTTGCTCAGGAATAAGTTTAATGTTATTAAGGGTAACTACAAAGTGGAACAACAAACCATAACAATATAAAATCTTGGATACAGGATGGAGCAGCTTGCTGAACAACTAGAGTCGGTGTAGGACAAGCAAAGAAAGTATCGAGCGGGTAGCGATAAGATTCCCAAAGAAGTATGAGTATCCAGGATAGAAAAGTCCAGTCATAACGCTAAACAAGGAACTTCTTGGGAGGCAACCCAAGTATCTTATGTGTTTTGGAATATTTTGTTACGATTTCATTTGTTTAGCTTGTTGGATGGTAGTCTAATGTTTTGTTATGATTGTTATGACTTAGAATCAGCAGCATGATTTTGCATTTTGGTGTATCTTGAGTAATTTGTTGCAAGAACAAATCAGAGAAAGAGTAGAGAGATTATTGCTTAGAGCAGCCTCTACAAGAAGAACTATGAGTCATAGTTATCACTATGACTCATAGTCATTCCTTTAAGAGAGAAACAGTGACCATGCCAATTTAACACACATGCTATGAGCCAACCTTACGATTTGTAGAGTCCTTTAGGAGTCATAAGTGGGGTTCGTAGTGCCCAAGTATAAAATAAACATTTTCCTAAGTGTTGGATCTGCTACGTGATTTGGATCTACAGGTCATAGAATGCCCTACGACTCATAATCGAGTCTCCTTGACTCAGCTTGCAGAATTTTAAAAGTGACCTGGTTTGGAATATTAAAAGAGTAATGTTTTTTGGATCCTTATTTCCCTCCTTGAAATGGTTTATATTCCTCTATGACCCCCCCAAACACCATTGTTCACTATTTCATTCAAACCTGAACCATTCTTCTATTAGCATATGTCAGCAAGTGAAATTCACCAAGGTTTCGACTTTAACTCTCCTTATCATCACATCTTCATCTTTCATTTGGTAAGTTTTCATGGTTAAATTTGGTATACCTATGAGACGATCTTGCTTTGTTGGTATTTGGATGAATATTGTGTGATCTGGGTAAGCAAAACCATTTGTAAGTGATTATGGTAGTATGAAGACTATGATTAGAAGTGCCTACTCCTCTGCAGTGATTAGGTTCTCTGTTTCTACCCTTGCTTGCTAATTATGATGTTTGATGTGGTGGTTGAGTGTGTTTGTTTCATGATCTATGGGTAATTATCTTATGAGACTATCTTGGTGTTGCATTTTGTAGGTGTTGAGGTGTTATAATCTTGTTTCTATGAAAGACTCATGTATGAACATGAGCAACCATTTGTACGCCTCTGTTTGTGCTATAATATTGTTGAAATTGGGTGATCTCCAAAGTAGTTCACACTAGAAATATTTTGACCGGAAAGGAAGTTTCATGTTCCATTGTGGGATATCTTGTAAAGTGGAGTGGTGAGATTTTTATTATAGGATTAACTATGTGTTTTTGATTTCTTGTGTTTCCTACTTACCTTTTGGTCATTGTGGAAAGGTTAGAGGCATCCAGGGTGCTCTTTATTTTCTGCTATAGGGAAGCACTACAAATCATAAATCACCTTAAGAGATATAGTGGCCCTTCATAGGAGACAACAGTCATCTATGGTGGCATAACATTTTCCATATGAGACTCACCTATGACTCATAGCACATTGTAGGATTCGTAGTGGTGGTCTCGTAGTTCATATATCTATTTTCAAAATGTTTCTGGAATGTGATATGAGCACAGACTATGACTCTTAAGATAACCCTCCGAGTCATACAGGTGTCTCATAGCTAATTCCAGAATGCTTTTCTCTCAGATACCTTGGTACTATGAGAGTATAGTACGGCTCGTAGGTCACCCTACAAGTTATCCCTTTACCTCATACTTGTAACCCTGCATCTGCTTCAGTTGTTTTTACTTGAGTAATTTTATTGTTTCTTGTTTGAATATTTTGTGTTGGAACAAAACATCATAGGATTCATGCTTTGGTGTGTGGTGATCTTTTAGAGACAATGCCTCTAAGAGGTCGAAGGGGTGTTGCCTCAACTTCAGGGCATCAACTGCAATATGAAACATCGAATGATGATCAATCCACTGAGGAGATAAATGTACACCCTGACCCTGAAGCCAACGTTCCCTTGATAAGACAACAAACAACAAAGGTTCCGATAGAAGTAGATAGCCCCTCCTAGTGTGAAGAAGAGGGTGATAAAGACGGGTCAGATGATGATGTTCACTTTATGAGTCTAGTTCTTTTAAGGTATCTCAAGCTCAGCCAGAGGAGACTGCTCCTCTATAGCCAACCAATTCTACCCACACTGCCACCTCTATAGGCCGTAAAACACAAGGTGGTGTGTCCTAGGGATAAGAGAGATATACGAAAAGGGATTGGAACCAAAAAGTTGAGGGAGGCCGGTGTGGAGATTTCATGAGGAGGCAAGGTTAAAAGACTCAGGGCTTAGCAGTGTGCCAGTGCCAGAAGCTAAAATTGAGCGTCATATGCTAGGATGGCTGTCACAAGTGTTGGGAAAGTATGCCCCCTTGGTTTGGGAATACTATGCCTCCTACAATGCCACTATACACAATAATCTTCTGAGGCACAAAAAGCCCATTGAGTAGCCATGATTGAGTGAAGTCTTTTTCAGAGGTGAGGTTGTTGATATATCAAAAGAAACCATTCATAGGGTACAATTTGGGCCAAATTACAAAGTGCCATATTCCACTGCGGAGTATGATCATAGGATTGGAAATACGAGAAAGGCAATAAATCAGAAGGATTTTGGGCTGAGAACAAAGCTCCTTAGGTGGATAGCTAGCTAAATTTGCAAGGAAAGTGTTGAGCCAACATAGGTTACAAACCACACTAGTATATTTTGAAGGCTCACCTCTCATTCAGGGCAAAGTTTTGGTTGTCCATTATCCGTTGGCACATCAGGCCTATGATCACAAATAATATTATGACATTGTAGAGGGTTGTGTTGTTGGATAGCACCTTGGCAGGGAACAAAATTGACTAGGCTCACGTTATGGTAGAGAAATCCATGAGTCGACAGTTCCCAACTAACAGGCATTGCCATTTCCCCATCTTGATACATAGATTATTCTAGGAAGCTAGATGTGAGTCGCTCTCCACTTAGACCCTCATGTAGAGGTTGTACATATAATGGACCCCAGTATTATCAAGGCTGACAAGAATTCAGTAGCCCTACAAAGAGTTGTTTCACCTCCTATTCCAGAGCCATTCCCAATTGAGCCTCAGATTCAGGGTTCAACTCTAGCTACCACTGGTACTACTCCAGTAGCTATAGAGCCTACGCCAGCTGCTAAGATTGAGTCCATGCCATCCTCCAGTACTCCAGCACTAGCAACATCCACATTACAGGTTAACTCTCTTATTTTAACTATTGCGTTTCAGGCACTAATGCGTAAGGCGGCTACAGCAAAGTCCAGGCTATAGGCTTTAGCATCACAGGTCATACCTTGGATTAGATTGACCATACGGGACTCATAGGAGACGGTAAATGCATTCACCCATGCATTTGTATATGAGAGAGTTAGGGTGGTAGATGCTAGAGTAGATGGATTTGAGGTGAGATTCCAACAGGGGCTTTAGGGTGCTCAGCCTACTGACACAAGTGCAGTGACATAGGAGTTGGCAAACTTTAAGGACGACTTATTACAGATATTAGCATCCCCAGTTGTAGTCCCAGAAATGGCACCGGTGAGTGACTAGGTGTTTGATCGGCTAACTGACTACCCATATGTTCATGGGAATAGGCCTCTCGAGACAGATGATCTAGAGTTGAGCCAGAAGAGGTCTAGACCTGATGCCCTGCAGCCCCAGTGGAGGAGCCAATACCAGAGGAGGTGGTGTAGGAGTCGATCCTATTGGCGACTAGATAGAAAGATAGGGACCAGCAGTCTTCACATGGAGAGGGTAACTCACATACATCTGCGACCCAGATTGCTGAGGAGGAGGTCGTGACCTAGGACCCTGCAGATCAGATTGATACAGGTGCTTGAGCACCATGATATTTGACCCTTTTGACCCCAGTTCTTATCTTTTCTTTACAGATGCTTTTTTCTTTTGTTGGACAATCTTTTTATTATGTTAGTTTTTGGATTAATTTAAATATCTTTATGTTGGATGTTGTTTTCACTTAAATTTTGGATGTTAGTTTTTGGTTTTTTAATGTATGTGTGGGTGGGTGTGTGTGTGTGTGTGTGTGTGTGTGTGTATATATATATATGTTATCATGTTTGGTTTTTATTTTTTTTTTACTTTGAGGACAAAGTATTCTATTTTGGTGGGGTATGGAAAGTTATGGATTAAGGTGAAGTCTGAGTAGCTCGGTTCCATAACTTCCCCAAGTTTTTTATCCTAAGGTTTTCTTGCTATGTTTCTTTTTCTTTGTGGATGTTTAATTTTCTGTTGAACTAGCATGTTTTAGGTAGTGTACATAGTTTGTAAACATAGTAGTATTACCTATTGGCATATACCTAGTCTTTAAATGTTCTTCAACATTTGATGCAAAATTAGAACCCTCAAAAATTTTTGAGATTGTGGTTATTGATGCATTCATGCATTTTGAGTATCTTATAATGATTGTTCTGATAATGTGGATGCAAGTTAAGGCTTGAAGCATGACCTGTGAGTCTATACTTGATTGTGGGTGCAATGTCATGTGTGTTGTGAGCTTATTTTGCTGCATTCATGCATCATGTATGGACTTAGAACTTGCCTTGTTACTCTAAAAGTGGTTTAGTGATGTAATTTCTTTAGAAAGGATCTTAGGCCTTTGTTCAGTAAGTGAACTCACTTTTAGCCTAAATGACATGCCAATGAGTGAGTGAATCCCTTGTTCCAAATTTTTGAGCTTCTTATGTAGTCATTCTTTCTTGACACCTTACTAGCTTAACCTTGTTTAATGAAATACCTTGATAGTGGCCCTAGTCTATCCTTGAACAAGTGAACCTTGATTGAGGCTAAAAGCCTAAGTTGAGGGTGGCTACAAATATGGCCCTGGTTTGGGGAATAAATATTGTGTACTTCACCTTAGTCTTTTTAGCCTAAGTTGATGGTGGCCATTATTATGATAAAGTAATAACAATGAGGTGGTTAGTTGGGAAACAAAGAAAGAAATGAAAAATCATAAGCTCGGGGAGCAAAAAAAGAGATTAAAAGTGCCTTCAGTTGAGAAAAGGTAGCAAGAATTGAGTTCAGAAATAAGGCATAGATGAAAATAGAAAGAAAGCACTGGGGAAAAGCTTCAACCAGGAGAATAAGGGTGGACTTAGTGAAAATGGTTGGGTTATGAAGGTAAAAGTGTTGGTAAACATGGTTCAAGGATAGCTTTTAGTCACTACTTGCCTAAAATGTCACACCAAAGCCCCTGAACCTATGTTACAAGCCCTTAAGTATTGAAGTGATCCAAATCCACTTTGTCACCAAGCCGGAAGATGAATATAGAGGCAAGCTTATGGTGTTAGCCATTGTGCATGAATCTCATTTATGAGAGTGAGAATGCTTCCTCAGTCCTTGAATTCTAAATACTTTTTGAGTGATTAAGAGGGACTTCTTTTCTGTGAGGGCATTTGCACTGTTTGATTAGCTTATGGCTATACCAATGATTATGGATGGTTGATGCTCCTTAGCTTATAATAGTTGGTTACCCGATTCATCATCATGTTTTTTTTGTGCTTAGTATCTTTGCAATCTTGTTTTGAAAATGATAGTTGGGTACTTGGATTTGAGTGAATGATGTATATGCCATTAGTATAGCTGCTATGTATTTCTCATTGTCTGCATGGATCAAATCACCGCTTAAGGATAAGCAACAATTCTAAGTTGAGGGTCTTAATATGCTATAAAAATACAGCACATTGGATGCCTCAAACAAGGGATTTTGTATGTTCTTAATGCGACTTTTTTATGGTTTTTATATGTTTTTGTGTTGTTCTTGCAGAAAAGTTAGGTTGGTAGGATTTTGGAGGAAAATTGCAGATTTTGCTGAAGTATAGGACATACGAGTTCACCTACGAGTCATAACTCAAGCTACGAGTCGTAGGGTGTTATCATAGCAAGAAACGGATACTAAAAATCAAAAATCTATTAAGTGGAGGTCAACCCTATGAGGCCATCCTACGAGTTGTAGGTCTCAATACGACTCGTATATGTGTACTCGTAACAGGAAAAAGAGAGCCCAAACTTTGGATCAACAACTGAAGGCTTAGACTTTGAGAGGAGCATACCAGTCGGTCATACCAGTTGAGTCTAAGATGCCAAGAACCTGATATGAGATATTGATTACGACTCATAGGTCACCCTACAAGACGTACCTATGAGGCGTATCAGTGGCCGGCTGTCTTTTCTGTCTAATATTTAGGGTTAAGCTTATAACTACTATAAATATTTTAAGTTAGGTTTTACTTTAGAAGAAGAATGAGGTTCCAGCTTTCTAGACATTGAATGTCCCTTTGAATATTCTCTCAAGAATATTTTAGGTTTCTAGCAAAGTTTTTCATTTTTCTCTTGGAAAATCTAATTTTGGGGATTACAAATATTTCTTTGAACTTATTGTTAATCTATCAAGCTTGTGGTTTGCAACTTGTGGTGTCTTCCATCTCCATTGCTTTGGGTAAAATTCTCAATCATATTTTGTATTTGCCTTTTGTTGGTTTTACCTTAGCCATGAATAGCTAAGCACCCACAACTTGGGGTTGTGTGAACCATCAGGTAGTTGACTTGAGATGACTTAAGTTTGTGCATTTCTATGATTAGGTTTTTCCATGTATAGTCTATTTCTCTTCATTATGATTGTTGTTTTGTGGTGGCCAAAACCAACCCCGCCTACTATACAATCCCGACCAAGGTAGTGACGAATAGGAAAAAGGAAATAGATGACATGATTTGATTGACGTGTTCTCATCTAATCAACCAAACCTGACCAAGGGGAGGTTGATAGGGACAATAGGTAATGGTTAGTTGACACGCCATGGTTGCCGACCAAGCACCGTGGTGAAATTTGACCTTCACCTTCACAAGAGGGCTTGTAGAACCTAAGTTATCGTCCTTCAGGAGAGTCTCTAATTGTAGTTATGTTATCTAGCTTTATCGAGTTAACAAACTACGGGGAACACAATTCCCAAGTTGTCCCTAAAATTGAGTGTTTTGTAACATCATAGTATAGTATCTATTTAGTCTTGTTCTTGAATCACAAACCCCCCCACCCCTAGAGATTATAGTTATAGATACTCAAAATGATTTATAGTGAATTCTTGAAGTCAAGCCATGTATTCCCTCCGGATCCGACACAAAACTTCGGTTAGGTTTATTACTGATAGTGACCACTTTCTTATTGAAGCATGAACATCACTCAGCAACGGCATACCAAACTTTGGCGGGGAAAAAAAGTGATGGCTTGACAATAGGCTCCGTCAATGTGGTGAACCAAGAAGGCTCTGGACCCTGCTCTGCAATGTAACCACCTCCCATCTCAACAACCCAGTCCTCTAATCCGGATCATTCTAAATCAATATAATTCTAGCTTGCCACAATTTATAGTCAAACTGAGTTGTCAATCTCGGGGCTTGGGGCTCGATACTCAAGACCAAAAAGTACACGGCGGATTGTCTCCTCTGAAATATCAACCTGCATCCCTCTCACTCACACCTCTGTTAATCTCAACTGTCTGAGAGGTCTCTTTCCCTTAAGAATATCTCGAAGAATCATGGCTGCATTACGCTACATAAATTTCCTATACTAGAATTAGGGCATATTGTCCAAGCCTCTTTGTCAACAACGTGAGCACATATCGTGTCATTGTGTCCTTCAGACCTGAGACACAACTCAATCCATCATCAATAACTCGAGGGTCCTCATATATTGAACAAGTGGGTTTACCCCACTCATATATTCCCTCTATAAAGATAGCCTCTAGACCCTCGAAGCACCACCAACGAGTACTAGCATTCGGTGCTAAACAAGATGACAGTGCAACCGAGGTTTCGGCATCTCCTCTATCCTGGGAACCCTCCTTTGATCTTTGCTCCTCTCTAAACCTAGCCATCTAGGGCATGCTACTTCCTGTCCTCTCATTGCCTTCCTTGTTAGATTGGGAAGGACTATCCTGTTCAGTCTAAAGCTGCCTAGCTCTAGCTACAACTCTCGTTTGTGGTGGAGGTGCTGCTAGGTTAGGCTGAGTATCATACATCTCCACTGACTCACTTAGCTGAGGTGATTGTTCATCATCAGTAGGCTCATTCCTGAGCTGCTTCCTGAAAGCCTCAATCTCTGCATGTTTGCATTTCAGGAATATAGTATCTGAATGTTTAACCATAAAGAACCCATAATTATCCCTAACAATCAAGAAATAGAAAACAAAAACATTGGGTTACTTGCAGAAGGGCATTACAAAACCCAATTATGAGTCATAGTTAGAACTACGAGTGGTAAAATAGTCCCATAAACTAGAGGTACAAAGCAATATTGAACATTGAAAATTGTACAAGTCCTAGATACAACTCGTAACTTGGATTATAAGTCATAAACTGGTTTCATAGACACTTCCACGGAGTAATTTTATAAATAGGCAAGGGACTATGAGACCTATCTTATAGAGTGGTCTACTACTTGTAGAAGGTTCTTTTTTTATGAATATTCAGAAATTCAAGTCACTGGAACTTCCCACGAGGGGAAATTATGACTCATGGACTCATCTATGATTCATAAAAGACTCTCGTGAACAAGCTTTTAGGAAGGCCGAAATCGGTCACTACCTCTCTGCCTACTCTCCTTTACCTTTTTTGAACTGAAAGGAGAGGTACGCAGTGGCTCGAACGAAGTGAGAGGAGTGAATCGACTGAAAGGAGAGGAGTGTAAGGGTGACTGATAAGGAAGCTCTATCGAATAGATGCTGAACTTCTAGTTACCTGACCTATGCAAATTCGTCACACAGACCCCATGAAAATTTTCATCCAAAATCTACCAGCATCGAAGCAAGAATAATTGTAATCACATGTTTAGTACACAATAATCCATACACCAAGCTTGATTTCAACTCATATTCACCCTCCATCGAAAAATGAACAAGAATGGAAGAACATAGGTTTCAAACAATCCTCTTTATGATTAACACTAAAGCATGCTCCAATGATATCAACTACCATTTCATAATCATAAAATACGTAATATCACTCATTCAAATATGATAGATGATTCCATGGGCACACAATCAACAATCACAAGTCTATGATATCTAATTCCTATTAAGCAATCAATTTGATCAAAGGTACCCCTAAGTTCTCATTCACAATTCATATACACCAAGAGATTCAAGCTTAGAAATCAAACTCATCACCATCATCACATCAACAACTAAAAACAATGAAAATTTCAAGATTAAAACTGAGCCAAGGAACTTACCAAAGATGGTGATGAACTTGGAAAAGAAAGAGAAAGTGAATGATGTAAAACCCTAGGAGTAGCTGGAATTTCTTGACGAAAATTGGTCACAATCGCCGAAGACTTGATTGGAAATAATGGAAGGGATGAAATTTGGGGATTTTTTTGGTAAATTAGGGTAAAACTGGGGTCAAAATATTTTGAGCCCCCTTTTATATCTTACCTTTTCAACATTTGTAATTTCCGAGTTAGGGTCTACGAAACCCTGATTATGAGTCATATCTTGGTCTATGACTCATAAGTCTTGGTCTCACGGACCTCTCAACATTTAGAAAAATTTAGAAATATACCTAGATTCATCAATCTATAAAGTTGGCTCATGGGTGGAGTGCACACTTATCCTGCTCACTGTAATTCTCTATGAGGTAGGATTACGAGTCATAAAGTGCAATGACTCATAAGCAAAGTCATAGAGATTGCACCAGATGCAATTCTCAGCAACATCTGCTGGCTTCATCTTGAACCTATATAATCTTCACAAAATGCACTTGCAACCTATATGCAACAAACCCATTGTTAAAAGTAACAATCAAAACACAATCAAACAACTATATAAGAATCCAAAAATATAAAATAAACTCAAAACCAAGCAAAACATCAAAAATCCTTGGATTGCCTCCCAAGTAGCTTCTAATTTATTGTCGCAGCACGACTTGGACATCTTGAGTAGTTACACTTCCTCAATTGCCAAAACCTCGTTTTTCAACTTATTAGGATGCCTCATAGACTGATGAATATCAAAAACCACTTCTTCATTATTCACGTTTAATTTGAGTTGATTGGAGTCCGTATCCACTAGAGCTCGCCTCATGGCCAGAAAAGGTCTCCCTAAGATAATAGGGACTTCAAAATCAAGAATCACAAAATCCGTAGGGAATATGAATTTGTCCACTTTTACCAACACATCATAAAGTATCCCTTCTGGTTTCTTGACTGTTCTATCTACCATTAATAACCGCATTTCAATTGGAATAGGGGTATCCAAACAAAGCTTTTTGAAAATCGCAAGATGCCTTAAATTGATACTAGCACAGAAATCACACAGTGCCCTTGCGAATGCTACATCTTTTATAGTGTACAGTATAGTGAAAGAACCTGGATCTTCACGCTTTTGAGCCAATGACTTACTAGTGATGGCACTACAATGTTGCAGCTCCTTAGAAAGCTCTTGACTCACAGTCCGCCTCTTAGTAACCAAGACATTCATATACTTTGCATAACCTAGCATTTTCTCCAAAGTTTCAATCAGAGGAATATTTATAGATAGTTTCTTAAGCATTAGGATAAAGTGTTTGAACTTGTCTTCCTCCTCTCTCTTCTTGAGTTTTGAGGGAAAGGGGAAGAAGGCCTTGGGATGATCTTATACATCTTTGGCTCTTCAACTGCTTTACCTAACCTATCCTTGAGATAATCTTCTCCTTTAACAACATCCTTATCTACAACTCCCTTCTCACAAACATCATATACCAAAATCGGAATAGGAGGATCGATGGTACTCTTGCCACCTCTAGTTATAACTGCCATATATTGCCCTTCATTCTTTGGATTTTGAATAGTGTTACTAGGCAATGTACCTTTTTTATGCTGATTCAATTGAATAGACACTTGACACAATTGTTGCTGAGGTTGTTAAATGGCCACAGAATGACAGTCTATCTTTTGATTAATGCTTGAAATATCAAACTTCATGCCCCTTAGAGTTTTATCTTATGTCTTGACTTTCTTCAACAAACGGTCAAACATCTTTACAATTTTAGAACTGCTTGTATAGACGTCTCGACTATAAGGTGGTATATATGGACCATTCCTAAAACCATCTGTTCTGCCCCTATCTGCTTCAAGACCCATATTCCTCTCATAATAACCACCATGGTTATCTCTATAAGCTCTATCTCTTGCATTGTTTCAACCTTGGTTCCCTTGACCTTGGTGCTAATAATTCGAATTGGACCCTTGGGAATTGGTCTGAAAACCCACTTCTTGATCATTCACAAAATAAGCATCCTTATAAAAATAAGGTTCATCGTACATGGGTGCATGTGGAGGTTGGTGGACTACCGCATTCACTCTTTGCTGATTCTACTTAATCACCATATCCATGCTTGTGTCGAGTTGAGCAAGTTCTTACATAATTACCTCATTGATTTTAGCTTGCTCAGAACCAACATTAACAGGACATGAACTCCTTATAGAAGATCTCTCCCGTTGTCCCCATGCACGATTTGTCTTAACCACTTGTTCCATCTGTTTGGCAATCCTTGCGAAAGGTTGATCTAAAAATATGCCCCCCATAATAATTTCGGCACAAGCTTGGCTATTCTCATCAAGGGCATGATAAAATATCTCTACCAAGGCATCATCTACAATATTTTGGCAAATATACTTCTCAAACATTAGTAAACCGCTCCCATCTAGTGCTAATCAAATCACCCAAAAGTTGCTCAAAATTGTTGATTTTTTAATCTTTTAACTTGAGCTTCTTAAACCCTGAGAAGTACCTTTCTAAAAAGGCCGCCTACAAATCTGCCCAAATGGTGATCAAACTTTGTGGGAGCTTAGATAGCCACAACGCAACATTACTTGTAAGAGTCAATGGGAATACATGAAGCCCTACAACATCCATAGATAGATTTCGTGTCCCCATCACACTCTTGCATAGAAATGCAACATTACACAAATGGCTATGTGGATCCTCTGATGGTAAACCAGCAAATAACCCATGATTTTGGAGCATTTGGAGAAACCCATTTAGAAACCATGAACTTTTTGTTAGACGGTAATGGTGGCAAAATAATAGCCCCAACAACATCTATAGGCATAGTATTAAATCTATATTGATTCTATCGGTAATCAATGTCATTGAAAACCCTAGGCTATGGAACACTCTCCAAGGAGATGGGTTTACATCCCTATCATCAACATCAACATTCCGATTCAAAGCTTCATTAACCACGATATTGGCATTTGCTTGACCCATTCTTCTCAAACTCCGTTAGATCTCTAAATTAATTGGAGCTAAGGAATTGCCTTGACTCCTTTTGTTGAGCATACACTACCTAGTATACCCTGCAAAGAGAAAAAATAAAAAGAAAAACAAAAGCATAATACAAAGGAACTAACAAATTAACACTCGAATTGCCATTACTAGTGAATTCAATCGAAGTCTAGCCGTATCCCTGGCAACAATGCCATAATCCTTGATCACGCCCAAGTTACACCTCTCTTTTGGAGGATGAAATGGTCATTGTCAAATATAAAATCTAGCCAGGGTTAGGATCGAATCACACAGAGAATATGGAGACTTTCCAAACAGATTCACTAATATACAATTCAAGTATTAGCTAACTAAATTCCCTAACGGCGTTTGCAATAATTGATAAGAAATTAAACTAACCTAACTAAAACAAGAGACAATCAATAATGGGAGCAACTTGGGAAATTGTGTTCCCCATAATTCACCAATTCAATATCCTCGAATAATCCAATTCTCAACTAAAGTATAGCTGTAGGATGGCAATTTAATTCACCAAGCCCTTTAGTCAAAGGTAAGAGGTGAATTCCACTATTAACTTGGCTCATCTCCATAGTGCGCAATTACTAACCATTACCTATAGTTCCAGCCAACCTCCCCTTGGTCTAGTTCGATTGATTAGATGAGAACACATCATGAATCCTGTTAACCAATCTCTTTTCCTATTTATTACCACCTGGATTGGGAAGGTAACACTAGGCAAGCTCTAATGTTGGCCACCACTATAGAACATGCAACGCGACGATAATTGATCAATACATATAAATACACATTCCAAGAATAACAAACTATCAACCCCAAGTTGTGGGTTTAGCTACTCATGCTATAGGTAGATAAAGAAACTATGAGTTGAGGAAACATAATTAATCTCTTACCCAAATAGAATGAAGAATAAGCAAACCCAATTTGTATTGAGAATCACAATGTTAAAAGATACAGTGAATCCATAAGTGTATTCTCCTCTCCAATATTTAGTCTCAAAGTATAAAACACTAAAAATATCTCTAATGACATTGTCTATTATATTCTTCTGTACTTCTTACTAAAAATAACCTAATTATACTATTTATAGTATTTACAAACAAGTCCCCAAAAAAAAAGAAAAACTAGTCGGCGCACCCTACGACACATATTTACGACTCGTAAATGGGTTTACGAGTCGTAATTGGGGTCTCATGTTTAGCTTATTAAATCTTGGACATCACTGATATGAATCTATGTTACGAGTCATAGTCTAATCTACAACTCATATCGCATTCTCGTAAACTTTATCATTTGTATTTGGTATTTCTTTTGAAATCTTCATGAAACCCCTCTATACGACTTGTAGAGTACGACTTGTATAGGTGTCTTGTATAGCTGAACTTCAGAACTTCATTCTTCACTAGAAATCCCTACGAAACTCACTCAACAACTCGTAGATGGTCTTGTAAGCCTTCAAGAACCAGAAAAATTTGTAATTTTTTCCAAAATTCATGTCAACCTGGTTTCCTTCAAAAACAAGTACAAAAAAATATAAAAACCACAATTGTCACATTGAAAACACATAAAATCCTAATTTTTAGGCATCAACTGTGTTGTATTTTGACAACAAATCAGTATACAATGTAGGTTACCAGTCAGATGATTTCATATTAGTGAAATGACCTTGATAGGACTCGACATGGTCACGGATGCTATGGAAAAAGTGAGACTCATAAGGGAGAAGTTGAAATGACCCAAATTCGGCAAAATTCATACAATTATATTAGGTTAAGAGACATTGAGTTCAATATTTATGATTGGTTTTATTTGAAGGTGTCGCCCATGATGGGCATTGTTCGACTTGGTAAAAAGGGGAAGTTAAGACTAGGGAAATATAAAATCATTAGGAGAGGTTGGAACGTGGCTTATCAATTGGAGTTGCCATTGGAGATGAACATGATTCATTCTTGTCCATGTGTTAATGTGGAGGAAATTCTTGGGAGATCCAATCTTCACAATTCCATTGGAGGATGTAAGTGTCGAAGAGAACTTGACTTATGAAGAGGTTTTTGTTGAGATCCTAGACTAGAAAGTAAAAAGGTTAAGAAACAAAGAGGTTGCATCCATTAAAGTACTTTGGTGGAACCAAGAAGTTGAAAGTGCAATGTAGGAAACTGAAGTGTACATGATGAAGTAATACCCTAATCTTTTCCCCTCTATTCGTGGCTAAAGTACAAATATCTTTTTGACTAAGACCTCAAATTCATTGCATTTCTGTTTTCATGTCAATATGTATGTTTACATCTTTATGGGACTGTTATGAATGTTATAGTATGAATCTGAAATATATTTTGAAAGAATGTTTAAATTATATTTTTACATTCATGTTGGGTTGTTAGCTGCTTCCTTAACTCCTTAGACCTTACGTTTAGCACAGTCAAGGACCAATGGTCACTAGGGGAGATATTGCATGGACTTGCATGTTAAGAAGTTAGAAAGTGTAGATAAAGTAGAACTGGAAATGTTGCAGACCAAAGTACAAGCCTTAATTATGGCTCGTGGTTAAAATCATGAGTTATAAATAGGCATGGATGGGACTAGGAAAGATCAAAATTTGACTAAGAGTGAGTAAGGACTACAAAGGGTGTTTATGATTCATAGATGGAACTATGTATCATAAATTGGATTTGCGGTTTGATTCCTTGTGATAATGAGAAATTGGATTTCTGAAGTTAAACTAAGAACAAATCGGATGAATCATAGTTTTGTTTACAACCCATAAACTGGTCTCATAGATAGGGCCCTAAAGATTGGAAAATTTCTTAAGTGTGGGCAAGAACCATGAAAGGTTCTAAGACACGTATATCATTCTACGAGTCTTAAAATGGTGTCATAGATTGGGTTTCAAAGAATATTGTTTCTGAGGATCAACATTTGAAAAGGACAAAATCCCCCTAAATAAGACCCGTAAACCATTTTATGACCCATAATCAAGGGTCTTGATTTGGGTCCAACAGTTTTAATGAAGGAAAATTTTGAATTTTCTCCTAACCTAAGCATAAAACTACATCATTCTAGACATAAGGCTACCCATTATTAGCCCCAAACCCCTCATTCTCTTCATTCCAAATATCCTCAAAATTTCTAAGGCAAGAAACTCTCCAAAGACAAGGCAAGAAGGGATAGGTTTTCAAGGGTTTTCTTCTCCAAATCTTATAGCCTTTCCTTAAAATCTTCAACATGGTATGTGAGTTGATTTGCTGATCCATTGTATCCACAAAGTACAACAACTTTCCTTTTTACCTTTTCTCTAAGTGCTTGAATTTTTATGAGTTCCATGAGAATGATTTAAATCATATTTTAATACAATTTCAGTTATTTTGACTCTAACATCACAATATGATGATGTGCTATGAGTTCTCATAGTTTTGAGATGGATTTACTAGTTTCCATTATCTAGGGATATTTAATGATGACAAGGGTTGTTAGACATGTTTTTAAACTGTGGAGTTTTGTAATGATCCTTGCATTGCTCTCTTGAATCATATGTCTGTACTGGTCATTGGATAAACACACTATGTTTTAAGATATAATTCATATATGTTGTTCATGATAAGAACCTTCAAGTATGTTGTCAATTATATGAATGTCATGATTTTTTAGCACATTATGAAGCTCTATGATGATGATTAAGATAGACCTCAATGTGAAAGGACAATTATCACTTTAGTTGTTTCGAAATTAATGAGCTACTCATATATTGTACTACTTGTGATTCTAATTTATGATTGCACGACTATGGTAATGTTTTTAAATTATTCCATGGGATTGGCTTAGACTAATATGACATTGAGTTGGGATTTGGTAATGGAACCTTAGAAATAATCTCTTAACTCTTTAGCTATGTGCCACCATAGGAGCCCTTGAAGGATAAGGCTAGTGGATAGACAATAGCTGTGTTAAGCTAAGAAATTAATGCATAAATTTATGAAGTTCCCTCTAGTAAGTGGACTCCCCGAACCAATCTAGAGGGTTATGTTGGATGACATGTAGTATCTCGTAGGGTCTTAAATGTCAACTATTGTCTCCTCCCACAAAGTTAGTGTTTGATGTCTATGTACCTAAAAATAAGTTTTCTATGATACATTGATCTATTATTTTATGCTAAGCTTAGGTAATCACAACATAACCTAGTTGGAATCAATGCTAAGTTTGAGTTGTTTGAGCCCGAGAAGGAATAGTAAACTTAAATTTAGGGTTAATTTTCATCAACAATACTTGAGCTCAAAAGGGGATATCCAAGGCCAAGAACATGGGTCAGTATGGTCACATTCTAAGACCAAAAGGTGATGAACTAGTCTAGGAAGGATGGAGAGGTGAATTAGATACCTAATTAGCTAGTTTTTTCATGCCACACAATGGAAGACCTCACGAACGTTAAATGCTTAGTGAAGTATATGTCATAGAGACCACAACCCTAGTCTCTTTTCATACAATCTAAATGCTAGTTCATTAGATTTGCAGTCATAATCATAGATTGCTAGTATTAAAACCCCCACTTTTACATTTTTGTATCGTTTGTTTCTTGAAATACAACCAACTATTCAAGTAGGATAACTAGTAGGTTATTTCACCCTATTCCCTATGAGATCGACCCCAACTTTTTGTTAGATAAATGGACTGCTAACAATAATCTATATTCTTTCAAAGAGCATGGTTGAACATTATCATTGACCTACATTCACATAAGTCCTTAAATAATTCCTTCTTGATGCTTGAGCGAAAGCTGTTGTTATAAGTGAACTCAATAAAAGGTAGATGATCATCCCAACTTTCTTTGAATTCCAACACACATGCCCTCAACATATCCTCAATTGTTTGAATTATCCTTTCACCTTGTTGATCAGTTTAAGGAAGGAAAGTAGTACTCAACTTTACCTTACTACCAAGATCAATATGAAATGACTTCCAAAAGTGATAGTTGAATTAAGCTCCATAATTCGATATAATAGATACTAGAGCCTCATGGAACCTTTTCAACTCCCATGGGAAGGCCATGTAAGACTGACATTGTATAATTTCAATAGACTTTATTGGCTAGGATTGACTCATCAATAGGAGTATAGACCGAATAGGGTTCCAACAATACTTCTAGAGACATATCAAACTTTATGGCAAACTCAAAACAACAAAAGACATATTAGAACAGGGTTAAGTAAAGCATATACATCATTGTCAAGGACTTTTAACATATTGGTAACCATATTGGGAGCCTCATCAACTTTCTAACTATCATATAGAACGTATGATCGATTTCCATGTGGATCATTACCTTGAGCTTAGGAAGATTGTTGCACTTACCCCATTTGATCTACTTGACCTTAGGGATTCCCTTCCTTACCTTTATTAGCAACATTAGGTCATTTGAAAATTCTACATCCCATTTTTCCACAACGAAAGCATGCATCAAAACCTCTTAAGCATTAACTAACATGGTTCCTCATACTCTTAGGACACCTAGAAAGGATAGCACCACCCTTTTCCACATCACATTGAGCCTTAGGATTGATTTCATTCTCATTGTCAAATCTATAAGGAGCACCTTTAGAATACCCTTGGCCTTGTTGGAATCGGCCACCATCGGCTTTACCATAAGAGAATCCACCATCATAATGAGCCCTCTTGGATTCCGTTGTCCTTATTTTTAGAATTTTCGCACTTTCCACTTGTTCATCATATGTCACAAGTCTAGAAATATCTATTTCCTTAATGATCATTACAGACTTGCATTGCATGTTTACCAAGTTGGATTCACCCAAAGCGAATTTTTTCATTGGGCCCTAGAGTCAGCCACCAAACAAGGAACGAATTTGGACAACTTAGGGAACTTGAGGGAATATGACCTCACACTCATTACACCTTGATTCAAGATCATGAATTACATCACCTTAGCTTTCCTTAGCTCAAGTGGGAGAAACAATCAAGAAAAATTGGCCTTAAACAAATGCCAATCAATAGCACCTTCATCAACCCTCTCGGACTTCCATTGAGTAAACCAGACTTTAGCCACTCCCTTAAGTTGATAGCTGCCAATTTCGCTTTCTCTATGAAAGACACCCCCATGATCTCCACTACCTTATACACATCATCAATAAAATCTTATGGATCCTCATCTACCTTTAAATGATGGAACTTTGGGAGATTCATTCTATCAAAATCCCTTAACCTTAATGTTAGTGTAGGAGTCTTTAGATATAACGACTTGAGCTAATATAATGATTGTGGCTCTCAACTTATCATTAGACACTTTCTCTACTTAAGGGACTTTAGGAATTGGGTAGCCTGTAATGGCCCTAAAAAGTTCCCAAAAACATTCCTTGGAATGCCCGAAATTTTAATTTTCATATATCTTGAAATTTGTTTGTTATTTCAAAAATCCAACTTTTGATTCTTTTTTAGGGGTCCATATTAGGTGGAAAAGGGTCTAAACCCAATTTAAGAGCAAAGACTTAGCAAATATGAAATTCCAAGGTGCGATTTCCATAGGGTTTTTCGCGTCCCCCTCGCAATGCATCCCTTTGTATTTTAGGACTCTATTTTTCAGCTTCGGTCAAGACTTTATGTCTTGGGCCTAAAATCCCCCGTACGTGTTTTTACCTATACAAAGTCATATTTCACCATCATACTACCCTAAACATTTCCCAATACTCACTCAAACACTTAGTCACATTTTCACTCCCCAAACAGATTTCTCAAACCCTCATCCCAAACTAAGGTTCTCCTTCAAGGTTCCTCTTCAAGATTCAACTCCCCATCTCCAATCTTCACCAAGTTCATCTCTAAGCTAAAGTATACGGGTTTCTTTCATGGGTTCCTTTCACCCATAATACCCAAGCCTCTTTTACTAAAATTGCATGATTTAAAGTTGATTTACAAATGGGTCTTGATCATTATGAAATTCACTGCACACTATGTTAAAGCTATGTAAAGTTGTGACTGTTTTACTATGTTTTGAGTTCTAAATTTTGGATCTAATGTTGGATTTGATGAGTAGTTTTGATGAGAATGTCTTGAAGGTGTTGCAAGGTGTTAATTGATGGTTTTACAATAGATTTTCTTACATGATTTCATCTCTAAATTGCATGGTCTTTTTCCCACATTACACACCCTCAAAGTGTTTGATAAAATGTCCGGCTAGGGTTTCTTGAAGAAATAAAGGTCCAAATCATGAGATATGATATGAATGTTGTTATGATGATATAATGAGCTTGTGTATATGATATACTCTATGTAAAGTGTTGCATTAGACTATATCCGATCCAGGGGAACAAGAGCCCAGGTAACCATGTTAGGGGATTATACTCATCAACCATACGAGTGGTTTATACTTCATCATTGTTAGTAAGGTGTGATTACCATCAACCATGTGAGGGATTTATACCTTGAATAGCTAGGTTGGTCTCTTCTACATATATAATATCCTATATGAGCATGAATTACTTAAGCATGTTTTACCTAAGCATTGAACAGACATGTCATATTGTTATATTATGTCTATTTCTTAATATTATGCATTTTGATTATAATACCTACTTATTGTTGCATTTCATCCTACATACTTAGTACATTCAAATGTACTAACGCATACTCTATGTGGGAATAATGTCACCATGTAGGAACTGGTGCCAAAGTTGATCATCCTCCTCCATGTGGCTAGTTCAGTGCTATTCAAACTCATTGGTGAGTCCTCCACTTTGGGGACCTAGACTATGCTCTCTTAATATGTACTGAGACTCTCTTGTATGTTCTATTTGACTAAGAGGGAGAGCCCAGTTACTTTATTGTACATGTTATGTATCTTTGATTTAAGTTTAACTCTTGTATTTTGACCATGATATGATACAAGCTTTTCCCTTAGACCTGTTTTCTCCATTCTTTAATCTTGAATGCTTGATTTATTGCTTCCACGACCAAGGATATGTAATGATTATTTTTTAGGATTTCTTGGGGTCTTTTCGGGTTTCCCTTACATCGTGTCATGTCTAGGCCCTAGACATAGGTCGTGACATAGCAAGAGGAGCTTGGTTTGCATTAGCTTCATTTCCCCTTGGCAATGGAGCACGTCTTGGAGCCATTTCTGAAAACACCAAGGAATAAGCATTAGGAAACAGAAGCTTCAAAGGCATGACATAGAGTTCAAAAGAAGCAAGGTTTTCCTAAAACTTCTCATAGAGTCCTATTTGTGGATATGGTGTGCTTCACACCAATGAACAGGACTCCACTCGATGTTGCATGTTAGATTCCCTAGGATCATTTCAAATCTTGTTCTCTAATACCACTTTTTGTCACGACCCTAACTTAGGGCCTATCCATAGCATGGAAAATGTGATACCCGAAGGCATCCAAACTAGGCCTCGTGTCCATATCATAAGCATTCATAAGGTAAAATAAGCATACAAGAGAATAAGCAACCAAAACTATATAAAATATAAGAGTGTCCTAGTTCTAGGTGAATATACATCAATCCATTAAGTCTTAATCATGTCTCTACATCATAGATCTTGGTGGGGTCTAGCACATATCTCACCCTCAAGATATACACAAAAACACTAAAAATGCTAAAGTCTAAACATAACATGGAAAGCGTCGTTAGGTGCTAAGTCATATCCCACAGAATACATAAATCATTCATATATAGTGCTTTCAACATAGTTCATACATCATTTAAAATCTACTTTCATAGCTATCAAAATAGTCATCGTAGCTTCCTTGAAAACATCATGTTATAAGAATAGTCATCTACTTTTCTTCCATCATAATGGGGGTAAACATTCCAACCTTAACATCGTCATAACCTTTTGGGTTTTCATTATCCTTTATATCATAATATTATCATAGCTTTCATAACATCATCATTGTCATAACATAATCATCATCCTTGAGATCATAGATATAGAAATTCATATCTTTATCATAGGAAATCAGAGCTAAGTGTGGGCTCACAGACCTTTGAGTAAAAATCATGCAATTGAGTAGGATTCATAGAGAAAACATGCAGTTTAAATCAAATTAGATCACTGATAAGGAACCTATGTCAAATCATTAAGCCTCAAACATTTATATTTTGAAATCACATACTTTTTCTTGAAAATCATATATATCGTGAAATTCATCATGATTCACACATAATTAGTCATAATCATCATATAGGAATCATAATCCATGCATTAGGAATTTTGGCTTAAAAGCCTATAAGAAATCATCATAAATTTTGATAAAAGGAGTGTTTTGGATTCGGGTTCATGGATGAAACTAATCCATGGTGAATCCCCACATATGTCAAGTAAAATCTTTAGAATTGAAGAAGAAAATTTGGAAAATCCTTAATACAAACTTCAAGCTTTAGCTTCAATGGAATCCTGGACTTAGAGAGAGAAATATTGAGAACCCTTGAGAGAATTTTGAGGATTAAAAGCTCAAAATGAATTGGGAATAAGACTTTATAGAGGTTAGGTCAATTAAGGTGGTTAGGGTAGCCAAAAAGACATATTTTAGGGCTTTGGTGGATTGGAAATGTTAACAAAACCCCTTCATTAAAAATTGTTAGAGCCATGCACGTAACCCTTTCTACGGGCCATGCATGCACATATGGCCCGTAGCTTGCCTCGTGGACTAGGGTGTCCCAAAAGTTGAGCTACTACATTTGCAGTTTCTAAGTCACAAACATGCATTATGACTCGTAGATCCACATACAAGTCATAAACCTTTTCATAAAGTGATCCCAGCCTTAGATAAATTTTTAAGTCCCTCAAGGCTTCTTCCTACAAGACTAGCTTATTGGTCATCTTGTTTCACATAATTCAATCTACAAGAAATAATCCAATTTTTCATTTTTCTTGGGCACTTTTCATAAGACCACCTAAGACTCGTGATTCCCTCTATGTGCCATGATGTGGTTCATAGAGTCAGTCCATCGGTAAATTTCTTGTCTTTCAGTTTTCCAGGCCTAAAAACATGAGAGGTGTTTCAAATATAGTTGGTGTAGCAGCTACATCTAGTATAATACTCAATACAGTGATCACTAACTCACATTATCATCCATAGTATGTACTCACAAAACCACAACTATATACAACCATATACCAGGTATTTCAGCTTAGTCTAGAATAAGAAAAAGCCTACCTAACATATGGATCTCTGCACTTTGAATAATGCCACTCAATATTTTTTTTTGTTGGTGGCCTATAGACGTCGCTCAGGTGCCAAAACATGAATCATGATATCAATACAGGTAGTTTGACTATTAAAAATCAAGAAATGATGGTAAATACTCTAGTTATGACTAAAATAGGGGGGCATGAATCCTATGCCTGAAATATCGAACCAATCCCCATAAAATGATCTTTACATCAACCTGAGTGTATAGCCAAAAATTTAGCTCAAAATGTCTCTCAGAATAAAAAAAAACAACCAAACAATCAAGTTACATTTCTTATCAGTAATACATTGTATATACAATAGTTTATTAGCTATTTTCAACAAAAATGTAGTCAAATTAACATAATCCAAGCATACCATAGTGTGTGCCTTGAAAAGTAGTACAATTTAGGCCAAATTTCACTTAATTCTAATAAGAAACAACCTAGATATCACCATACAAATTTTTTGATAATTTACAGTAGTACAATCAGTAAAAACAACTATTTTACCTTAAAATCTGTTCCAAAATTGAAATCCAACATTCTCATGGTGCCTTCTCAATCACTAAAAATAGATGTGTATAAGTAATATTATGAGCTGCTAAAGTTTTGCTCTATTTTCTCTGTGACCAGGCCTTTTAAAGGTCGGTTACTACCCTAGCCACAGGAAAGAGTGAACGTGGGCAGGCATGCACGGACGCAGGGCACTGGCATGTTCCAAGCCTTCGAAAACATAGAGGTCTTGCTTCTCCTATGCTGCATCAGTCAAGTCTAAAACTTCATTGAGGTGTTCCTTGCCCATCCAATATTCATTTTACGCAAACAAATATTGTAACCACATGGTCTTCAACGTTTCGGATCACAAGATGTAGTTGAATTCCCAATGGGGCTTTCTATGATAAAAATAAGGGTCCCACTTTCTTCCACCTAATTTTAGTCAAAAGAACTGAGGGTGTCAAAATGTGTTTGAAAGTTCTCGTAAATCTAGTGACAGGTCGTTCTAGGCTATATTTGACGTTTTGGAGCTGATTATGCTATCAAAATTCTGTTTTAGAGCACGTTTACCTAGTTTATTACTGAAAATCACTTTTTAGCTTACTGTTCAATTGTGTTTGCAATTTCTTAGTTAACTAACACCAAAACTCCCAAGTTTCGAGACGACCATGCTCCAAGCCTAATTTGGGTGTTTGGAGTTGATGGAACCGTCATAATTCTACTTTGAGGCAGTTTATTAGGACTTCATCAGCAAACTCATTTTACAGTTATAACTTACTATTTAACCCGAAAACCACATAAATCATAAACAACTCATCCCACAACCATACTAACAATACCAACAAGTCAAAAAGATCAGATATCGCTATACATATGCTCAAACTGATAAAATGATCGCAAAAACATGGAAATGACCTGGAAGGTCACTACAATATCCTCCCAAATAGAACTTTTATCTGCGAAAGTAAAAACAAAGGCATACCCATATGAATCAAATAGGTTGTGCTACTACTCCTGCATGTCTTCGTCCAACTCCTAGGTAGCCTCTTCAATTGTTCAGTAGCTCCACTAAACCTTAACCTTTGGTATGGATCTGGCACACGACTTCCTAACATCCCGGGCTAGAATATCCACTGGCCCCTCAACAAATGTCAAATGGTTATTTAACTTAACCGAGTCTTACTGAAGCACATGTTACTCATCTAGAATATACCAGCATAACATTGATATGTGAAAGACTGAGTTTCTAGTAGAATAAGTTAGAGGCAAGGCTAACTCAAATGCAACTGGCCAGATCCATCTCAGAATCTCCAAAGGTTCAATATATCGGGGGCTAAGCTTACCCTGTATCCAAATCATATGACCCCTTTCAAAGGCGATACCTATCTCAAACCTCAAAATCAATGTTTGTGGTTGGAATAGCTCTGGTGCCAACTCTGAGCTATCCTCAATCTATCCCTGATAACCAAACTCTTACTAAGGCATCCTGCAATAAGTCTATGTTCTATGGACCCGACTCTGTAAACTCTAATAACCCAATAGGAGTATGACATCACCTACAATATAATGCCTTAAATAGGGCCATCTAAATGTTGGTATGTTAGCTATTATTATAAGCAAACTCAGCTAATGGCAAAAACTAGTCCCACTTGCCCCCAAAATCCAACACACAAGCTTGTCGCATGTCCTCCAAGACATGTATAGTATGCTCAAATTGTCCAAGTCTAGGGATGAAATGTTATGCTTAGATTAAGCCGAGTGCCCAAATAAATATAATAGATACTAGCACCCCATGTAACCGACTTAGCTGTTGAATATAAAAATGAGCCAACTACTCAACACTAATGGTAGAACAGGCAAGGAGTAAATGTGTAGATTTAGTCAATCAATCTGCTATAATGCAGATTCTATCAAAACTCCTGGAATTAAAAGATACGCCCATAACAAAATCCACAGTCACTTGTTCCCACTTCACTCGGGAATGAGTAAGCACTGGAGTGTCCCACCAGGTCTATTGCTTGGCCTTTACCTGCTAGCAACAGAAACAACATGGCATATAATTTGCAATATATCTGTTCATGCCATTCCACCACTAATGCTACTTCAGATCTTGGTACATCTTTTCCATACTTAGGTAGATAGAGTACTTGGAATCATGTGCTTCACCCACAATCAATTGTATCAAATCCCACAATCTGGGAAAACACAATCAGCTATCAAATTTGAGGACCCCATTTGCACCAATTGTAGTCTGATCACCAATACCCTGAATCACTCTATCTATGAGGGTCGCTCATCCTCAAACTGCCAAGAACAAACCAGATCATCCAATGAAGATTGAGCCCCGATACAGACCAATACCCGACTGGGGTCTAAAATGTCACACTTAACTAACTTGTTAGCGAGGGATTAGATGTCCAATGCTAAAGGTCGCTCTTCTGTAGTCAAGTATGCCAGGCTTCCTATACTCACTGTCTTCAAACTCAAGGCATCTACTACCATATTTGCCTTGCCCGAATGATATAAAATCGAAAGATCATAATAATCCAGTAGCTCAATCCACCACCTCTATCAGGAAATCAGATCACAGTGAATCATAATGTGTAGAAAGATTCTTTTGTCTGTATGTATAATAGTGAATGCCATATAAATAATGTCTCAGGTCTTGGGCGCAAAAACTACCTCTGCCAGCTCTTGGTCATGAGTCGGGCAGTTATGCTGGTGGGCCCTCAACTGTCGAGAATCATAAGCAATGACTTGATATCTCCACATCAGCATACAACCCAACCCAATATAGGAGGCATAAATAACAAAGCTCTCCCTCTTAAAAAGAAGGTTCAGAATAGGAGCAGTAGTCATCAACTTTTCAACCTCCAAAAACTAGTCACACACTCATTCAAATGGCATACCCTGGTTAGTCAACCAAGTTTATAGAGAAGCAATAGTGGAAAATCTCTCACTAAATCATCTGTATTACCCAGTTAACCTAATGAATCTCTGAACCACTATCACTGATGTAGGCCTAGGCCAGCCAAGAATAGCCTCAATCATAGTTGGATCTACTATAACATCCTCTTAGGATACTATATGCCCTGGGAAAGTCATAGAATCAAGCCAGAACTTATGCTTAGAAAATATAGTATATAACCTGTGATATTTGAGTATCTTTAGCAAAATTTGAAGATGTTCGGCATGCTGCTCTTGCCTCGATGAATATAACAAAATATCATCAATGAAAACCACAATTAAAGATTTCAAACATGATCAAAATACATGAGTCATCAAATCCACAAATGTTGTAGGGGAATTAGTTAACCCAAAAGGCATAATAAAAGCTCATCGTAACTAGAACGACTTTGAAATACAGTCTTCAGAATATCCTCCACTGGGATTCTTAACATATGATAACCTTACATCATATCAATCTTAGAAAATATTATACCTCTTATAACTAATCGAATAAATCATCAATTTGTGGAAAAGGATAATTTCTTTATCGTTACCCTATTTACCTATTGATAATCGATACACATCCGGAGTGTCCCGTCCTTCTTTTCACAAACATGATAGGGGCTCCCAAGGGAGAAACACTTAGAGAAATGAAACCCAAATCTAACAAACCATGAAGTTGAGTTTTGAACTCCTTAAGATCTGTAGGAGCCATTTTGTATAGTGGAATCGATAGGGGCATCATGCTTAGCTGAACTAATATTGCAAAATAAATAACCCTCTCAAATGGCAACCCAAGAAAATCAGTAGGAAATAAATTTATAAACTCACAAACCACGAATATTGAATTCTTAGTAGGGGTCTTAGCGGTCACATCACAAGCGAGGGCTAAATAGGTTGAACATGCTATAGATATCAACCTTTGTAGATAAATATATGAAATAATATCTAGCGGTTCTCAACTCACAAACCCATGCCATACTATCGAGGAGATCCCAGTATCATAAGGTAACAGTCTTGGCATAACAATCCAATATAAAATGATGTGGGGCTAAACAATCCATGCCCAGAATACTAGCAAAATCCAGCATATCAAGTAATATCAAATCGGTCGGGTATCAAACCCCTAAAAAGTAATCATACATGCTCTACATACCTAGTCCACTACTAATGAATCGCTTACTAGGGTCAATACATGGATCCAAGAAGAAAGGGCTTGGGGCTCCCATCCAATCGACAAGCAATGTACACAAACACATATAAGAAGGTGAACCTGGATAAAATAACATTGAATTCGGTTGCTGGCACATAGTAATCATACCTATAATAGCCTCATCTAAAGCCTCCGCATTTAACTGCACTAGCTTTGCATAGAAATAGCTTTGATGACACTCACCTCTGGTACCACCTTGTCCTCCAACTCTATCGACTCTGGATCCCCCTAGAACCTTTCTAGAATCTTTGCTAATCATCACGATCCCTATACTGGTCATCCCTATGACCCTGATCCTACCCTCGACCCGTACCATCAGATAAGGGAACAGATCTTGTGGCATGTGAAGCTGCACACACTTATATATGATTTGGACAATCTTTGAACCAGTGGTCTAGTGTTCTACACTCAAAACAACCTTGAGCAGCTCAATCCTTGTTGTCACGTCCATGTTGTCCTAACCCAAAAGCTCTTGAGTTGTAACTAATAGTAAAAATGATCCAGCCAGCCCAGATATGGTAGTGTCATTGTTCCTTTGTCTATGCCTTAGAGGATAAGAAGAACCACCCCTACTAGAAGTACCTAGGCCCTGATAGCTACTCTCAGAAGACTACAACAATGATGATTGGAATGAACAACTAGTCTGACCTTGCAGAAACCTCCTCGGTGGCTTATCACTTGGTCTTGTAAAATCCGAGTGCGACCCACCAACCTCTCCCTCACACCGAGTATGCTTGTCGGTGCCCCTTTTGGCCTTATAACTAAACTTCTCAAGTGAATTGGCATGATAAACAATATAAAGTTATAATTGACCTAATGTCACCAATCCATGTGTCCCTATCCTCAGCTTTGGCCATAAGCCATGCACAAAATAATGGATCCTCTCCTGCTCAATTGGTAGAATGGTTATAGTATATCAGGAGAGCTCTTGGAATCGAGCCTCATATTATGTTAGTGCCATCTGGCCTGCTCCAACCGAAAAAATGAATCACGATGTCAATCGTTGAAGCTAATGGGAACAAATCTGGTCATGAAGGCCTCAGAGAATTTTCCCAAGTCAAAGGAAGTGCAGTGGCTGGTCAGGTAAACTTGTAGCACTGTCACCACTACCTTGTTAGCCAATCTAGCTAATAATCTTTGAACTCTAAACCGTGAGACTCTAGTAATCTCAATGTCTACAACCTCCCATGTAAGCTATCGGAAACTCCTAAGCATCCTCTCCCACCACTCCAAAATTCCTCAACAAGTAAACCTCAGAAAATACCAAAGCAACTGCTAATCTAGGAAAGGTGCAGCTGCCTCTCGTTGTGTAATTGGACCCTGTAGAGTGGCGTACTCTGTTGGTGGCTAAATTAGAGGAACCAGGGTTGGGGTTATACCCTATCGTTAAGCTCTTAGTGCAACTTAAAACTACCCAATAAGCACCTGCACCTCATGTGTTCCCACAAAGGTGGTTAGGAGTATTGGCAAACTGCTGCCTCCGGCTGTGAGGAGCTAAGACATCTTGTCTCTGCTAAACGGGCTCTAGAGGTTGCTCCCTATTTGGGACTGATGGTGAAGCCCTACTTCGACCCGAATTCTTAACTCTGTATGACATATTTGCAAAAAAACAAATCAATCATATTGGAAATCAACAGACTATTGAAGATATCCCATGAACGAAATTAACAACATAGGGGGTTTCCTAAGCAATCCCCTAGCCTCTACAAGATAAGTCACATATGTCTCTGTACCTATCCGCAGGACTCTATTAGATGGTAGCTCTGTACAAAAGAGATGAGTGAACCTAAAGCTCTAATACCAACTTGTTACAACCTGACTTTTAAGATCATGACGGTGCCAGCTAGATCCTGCCTGCGGGCAAGCCAACCCAAGCCCACGATACCTGTCCTATATCAATAATCATGGAACTATTAACAACATTCAAATAACCCAATCATAGTCTACCTAAAACCTATAAGTCATATTCGCATAACTACTATAGACTCAAATAAAGATATATACAAAATCATATACGTAGCGAGAAGAAAATCCTACACACCTAATCATAAACTATAGTCTACAAGGCTAGAGTCTAAATACAAAAGATAGCCACCAAAATAGAAGGAGACTATAGAATATCCACAGTTGTCAATGATAACCAAAGCCTCCTAAGACGTCCACAAGCTCCTAACTCAACGACTGCAGCTAGTACCTTGATCTAAACCATGGAAAGATGTAGAAAAGCAGGGGTGAGTATTGGTAGAAAGAACCCTGTAGATTTCATGACCCAATACTAGGACCTAGAAGTAACACGGCGAATTGGGAACCGGAAGAAACCCCAAACAAGCCTCTTAGCATATCAATCACACATCCTTGGTCACAAAAGCAAAATAATAACAACAAGAGATATAAATAAGAGAAAAGGGACTAAACGTACTCTTTGATAATCATAAAATACTCAAGAGTCAAGCTCATAGCATAAGTACATCAATTATTCCAAAACAGATTGGATCGGGGGCCAAGACGCTTTCTGAGCTCACCCATATAGTATCAAATGTTCAATATAAAGAGATATCAAATAATAAGAGTAGCATAGCTAGTGTCCCTGGACTTGAGGACTCACCAAATCTTATCTTCCAAAATTCCAAAACTAGCCATATGGAAGAAGATCGAGAGGTGCCCTGGTTCTTACGTGCTAACATCATGTAGGCATAGAGTATGTGTTAGTATGTTTCATTGTACTAAGTATCAAATGCAATGCAACAAGACATAAGCCAACATAGTCAAAATGCAAAATCATAACTAATGGATAAGTATAATATCAATATGGCATGCATGATCAATCCTTAAAGTGAAACATGCTTGTAACTCACATAACTTGCAAATATAGATTACATGTGTGGGAAGAGACTATAATCATCATTGACCAAGAAAACTATTACATGGAATCTAAGGCATGTCACCCCCTTGGTAAGGTAATTGAGGTATCCATCCCTCAACATGGTGGTATGAGTATGTTACCCCCAACAAGGTGGTCGAGGTATCCACCCCTCAACATGTTGGTATGGGCATGTCACCCACCAATAAAAAAGTTGAGGTATCCACCCCTCAACATGGTGGTATAGGCATTACACCCCCAAACAAGGTGGTCGAGGTATCCACCCCTCAACATGGTGATTGGGCATGTCACCCCGCAACAAGGTGGTCGAGCCATGTCACCCCCTCAATAAGTGATGGGCATGTCACCCCCCAACAAGATGTGGTCTACTTCCAACATTATACATACTTTTCATAAATTCAATGCATACATACAATACCTTAATCATCATAAAGTCATTTGACATATAAACCATGTAGTAGTTCATTAATAACTTGAGAATCCTTGTCATGGCATTTTATCAAACACTTGGTCGGTTTATAATGCTAGTTCAAAATCATGTAATTCAAGAGTGAAGTAATATGAGAAAAATCAATACAAATCAACCCACCAACACATAGTAAAACCCTCATGTAAAATACCTTGAAATTTGTCACCAGATCTTATAATAGATTATAGTTTCGTAGCTCAAAACATATAGTCTCAATAGACAAAACCAACTCATAATATATGATTGAAATAGATAGATATGCATAATCATTCAATATTACATAAAACTCCAATATAATTTAAAATCAAAATCCATAATAAGAGATACTCATATAAGATACAACTTGAAAACATGCAATTTTCATAAAAAGGAAGATTGGGCTCCATGGGTGAAAGGACCCAATTGATGAAACCCACATACCTAAAACTTAGGTTTCCCTGAGTTGAGCTTGAAGAGAACTTGAAGCTTGAAGAGAATCCTTGAGTTCCAAAGTTAGACTTGAAATCCTTGAAATTTTAGTGAACTATTTGGTTAAAGTCTTGGAGAGGTTTTTTTAGAGGGTCTTGAGTGATATAGAGTTGAAAATGGCTAACTATAGGTGTTTTCATGCATAAGTGGGTATGGGTCTATGACCCCCTTGGGTCGTAACAAAAAACTAAGGAAAAATCAACACTGGTAAGCGTTTGGTCCTCGAAGCGGACCCAACATGAAGGGAAAGTTTGTACTGCTCCACCCCAGTCCACATCACAGCTCATCGCGGATGCACACTGGATAAGAAAAATTAGCAGATATTATTTTTATGTAGATTCCTCTAAAATCTGGGTTATACTAATTTCTCACTCAATTTTGCCATCTGATCAAAAATATGAAGTAGGATTTTTGATATCATGCAAAAATTTTGAGATATATGAAAATTACAATTATGGTCATCTCTGAGGTACATTTTTGGGGCATTTCAATATTGTTCCCTTGGGAACATTCATCCCCGAATGTCAAAGAAAAATGCATAAGAGAAGTCATCATGAAGATTTCATCCCGACAAGAATGCAACAAACACATTTAAACATCATTTTTAAAAATCTTAACATGAACGTCAAAAATCATCATAAACTTGTCAACATAAACATAAATGCATACAAAACAACATAAGGGCTGAAAATTAAGACCTGAAATCTTATAGGGAACTTAAATTAGTACCTTTGGCTTGAGTAGAGTTGAAGAGATATGGATCTCGCTTTCTCATGTCTGCCTCAGCTTCTCATATAGCATTTTCAACTTGTCGGTTCCTCCAAAGGACCTTGACGGAAGCTACAACTTTGTTTTGCAAACTCTTCACTTGCCTATCCAAAATTTCCACCGGAACCTCCTCATATGAAACTACTCTAAAAATTTCTACAAAATGTGCTTCAGAATGCCCGATATTTTAAATTTCATATATCTCAAAATTCGTTCGCAATGTCGAAAATCCGACTTCATACTTGTTCATGGGGTAAAAATTAGGGGGGAAAGGGTCTAACCCCAATTTTAGAGCAATCAAATCACAATTTCAAATTTACAAAATTTCAGTTTCCATAGACGATCCGCGACAACACCACGATGAGCAGCTGTCGCTTAATTTGGCCACCGTGATAGGTCCGCGTCGCAAACCTGTGTATTCTGTTGCTAGTGATTTCTATCTTGATCCAAGGCTTTGCGGTGTTCGGCCTAAGTGTTCCCAAACTTGTTTTTACCTATACTTAGCCTTATTTCACCCTCATATCATCTTAAACATTCCCCAATACTCACTCAAACACTTAGCTACATTTTCACTCCCAAAATCAAGTCCCAAACCCTCATACCAAGCTAAAGTTTTCCTTCAAGGTTCTTATTCAAGCTTCAAGTCTCCACCTCCAATCTTCACCAAGATTATCTCTAAGCCAAGGTATTGAAATGACCCCAAAAATTACCTGAGAACGTGCCTCAGAATGCCCAAAATTTCAATATCCATTTGTTATTTCAAAAATCCGACTTCATATTCTTATTTAGGGGGTCAAAATTAGGTGAACTAGGGTCTAGCCCCGATTTAATAGCGAAAGATTAGCAATTATGAAATTTCAACAATGCAATTTCCAGTGGAAAATCTGTGTCGCGCGATGTAAAACGTATCCTGTTTTTTTTAGTTCGGTCTAATACTTCTAAGTCTTGGGCCTAAGTGTTCCCGACTGTATTTTTACCTATATTTAGCCAGATTTCACCCTCATATTAACAAAAATATTTCCCAATACTCAATCAAATACTTAGCCATATTTTCACTCCGAAAACTCAAGTCCCAAACCCTCAAGGTTCTTCTTCAAGCTTCAAGTCTCCATCTCCAATCTTCACCAAGTTCTTCTTTAAGCTAAGGTATGTGGGTTTCTTTCACCAATGATACCCAAGCCTCCTTTTACTCATATTGTGTGATTTAAAGTTGATTTACAAATGGGTCTTGATAATTATGAAATTCATTGCACACGATGTTAAAGCTATGTACCGTTGTGACTGATTTGCCATGTTTAGAGCTATAAATATTTGATCTATTGTAAGATTTGAGGAAGGGTTTTGATCTATGTTGCTTTAGGTTTTTGCAAGGTGTTGAGTGATGGTTTTACAATGGATTTTCTTACATGATTTCATCTATATATTTCATGGTTTTATACTAGCATTACACATCCTCTAAGTGTTTGATAAAATTTTTGAAAGTGTTTTCTTGAGAAGTTGAAGGTCCAAAGCATAAGATATGATATAAATGACTATATGATGATAAAATGAGCTTATGTACATTATATACTCTATATATAATGTTGCATTAGGCCATACTCAATCCGGGGGGATAAGAGCCCGAGTAACCAAGGTTGGGGTTTATACTCATCAACCATGTGAGGGGTTTGTACTTCACCACCATGGTCATAAGTTGTTATTATCATCAACCATGTGAGGGGTTTTTACCTTGAATAGCTAGCTTGGTCTCTTCTACACATATAATATCCTATATGAGCCTGAGTTACTGAAGTATCTTTTACTTAAGCATTGATCATACATGTCGTATTTTATATTATGTCAATTGCTTAATATTATACATTTTTACTATGATGCCTATCTATTGTCACATTGCATCCTACATACTTAGTACATTCAAATGTACTAATGCATACCGGAGCCCAAGTTGATTATCCTCGTCGACATGGCTAGTTCAGTGCTTCTCAAGCTAGTTGGTGGGTCCTCCACTTTAGGGACCTTAGTCTACGCTCTCTCCTTATGCATTGAGACACTCCTCTATATGTCCTATTTGACTTTGAGGGTGAACCCAGTTGTTTTGTCTTGGCCGCCGCTTTTATCTATGTAGTAGAGGTGGTTGTTTGATATGTTATGTGTCTATATTATGAGCTTCACTCTTGTCTCTTGATTATGATGTTATGAAAGCTTTTTCCTTAGCCCATTTTCTCCTATTCTCTCTCTTTAATGTTTTGATATACTTCTGCGACCAATGATATGTAATGACAAGTTAAGAGGCTTGTTTGGGGTTTGCATCGGGTTCCCCATTCGTCCTGTCATGCCTAGGCCCAAGGCTTGGGTCATGAAAAACTTTGTAAAGGAGCACTAGTTTGATAGATCCTTGGAGTCCAACATATGACGCTGATTAGAGTCCTATTCATGGTTGTGAAGCGCACCATGACTATGAGTAGGAGGCTATGGACGTTTTAGGAAATGTTTCCCTTCTTCATGTTCTACGTCATGCTAGAGTCGTAGTGAGTTTTTCCCACTAATGATTGTTCTTTTCTATAGTTGATCATGCAAAACACTAGGGGAAGAAGCACCCAAACTCCCAAGGAGAAACCTACCAATGGTGAGCTCCGGGATGTTCTCACTATGCTTGCCCAAGTTGTGGCCAACCAAGTCAATCAAGGGGCCCAAGCTCCTCATGCTACTACCATGGAGCTAGGGTAAGGGACATCATAAGGATGAATCCTCATATTTTTTATGGGTCAAAGGTGGATGAAGATCCATAAGAGTTGATTGATGAGGTCTATAAGATTTTGAATATCATGGGAGTTGGGCCGAATGAAAAGGCATAGTTGCCGGCATACCAACTCAAAGGGGTAACCCAAATATAGTATGATCAATAGAAGTGTGAAAAGGGAACAGGTAATGTGGTGCTTTGGGAGGAGTTAAAATTGGCTTTCCTTAATCGGTTTTCCCTCTTGAGCTTAGTGAAGCAAAGTTGATAGAGTTTATGAACTTGAAACAACATGCTATGAGTGTGAGGGAGTATGCCCTCAAGTTTAATCAACTTTCAAGGTATGGTCCTCATTTGATGGTCGATCCTTGATCTAAGATGAATAAGTTTGTGATGGGGGTCTCTCACTTAGTAAGTGAAGAATGCTAGTCCACCATGCTAATTATTTACATAGACATCTCTCGGTTGATAACCCATGTCGAGCAAATGTAGGAGGAGAAATTAAGGAAGAGAAAGGGGCATGAGGCCAAGGGGGCCCGATTTGAGGGTAAATTCCAAAAGGGTGCTAAATTTTGTCAAGGACAAGGGCCTTCTCATGTTACTAATAGGGAGTTTGCCTATGAATTCCCTAGGCCTCAAGGTGTTGGTGGGGTTGTTCCTATTGATATGTGCCCGAAATATAGAAGGAGCCATGGAGGCCCATGTTTAAAGTGTTCTAATGCATGCTATGAATGTGGGGAGCTTGGTCATAAATAGATATATTGTCCAAGAAACCTTGGCAAGGGCTAGGGTGCAAATGCAATCCCATTGGGTAGAGGTGGTCCTCAAGGTGGTGCCCCAAAGCACAACCAGTTTTATGAACTACATGAGAGGCAAGGGGTCGGTGAGGTCCCCGATGTTGTTATCAGTATGTTGAAAATCTTTGACTTTGATATATATGCTTTGATTGATCCAGGTTCCACTCTTTCCTTTGTTATCCCTTTTGTTGCTAAAAAGTTTCATATTGACTCTGAGTTGTTGCATGAGCCATATGAAGTGTGTACTCCTATTGGTACCTCTATTATTTCTACGAAATTTTATAGGAGTTGTCCTATTTGCATTTTGAATAAGTTGTTGCCTTATGATCTTGTTGAATTAGACATGGTAGATTTTGATGTCATTCTTGGGATGGATTGGTTGCATGTCTACTATGCTTCTATTGATTGTAGAACCCGTAGGGTCATGTTTCAATTCCCTAATGAACCCGTCCTTGAGTGGGAAAGTCAAGATGTGGTGGTCAAGGGTAGAGTCATTTCTTGTATTAAAGCTCGTAAGTTGATCTCTAAGGCTTGTCTTTACCGTCTAGTGAGGGTTAAAGATTTGAAGTCCAAAGTCCTTTCCATTGAGTCGGTTCTGATTGCAAACGAGTTTATTGATATATTCCCAAATGACCTTTCTAGTGTCCCTACCGAAAGAGAGATAGATTTTGGCATAGATTTCCTTCCCAATAATCAACCTATCTCCATTCCCCCTTACTGTATGGTCCTGACAGAGTTGAAGGAGTTAAAAGAGCAATTTAAAGATTTGTTGAAGAAGGAATTTATTAGACCTAGTCATACACCTTTGGGCTTCCCAAGTGTTGTTTGTAAACAAGAAGGATGGATCACTTAGAATGTACATTGACTACCAGCAACTCAATAGGGTCACCATCAAGAATAAGTATTCTCTTCCAAGGATTGGTGATTTGTTTGACAAATTGCAAAGGGATAGCTTCTTCTTTAAGATTGATTTTAGGTCCGAATATAATCAAGTAAGGGTAAGGGAGTGTGATATTCTTAAGATGACCTTCCAAACTAGATATGGCCATTATGAGTTTGTTGTGATGTCGTTTGGGTTGACGAATGCACCAGCCATCTTCATAGACCTAATGAATAGGGCCTTCAAACCTTACCTTGATTCCTTTGTTGTAGTCTTCATTGATGATATTTTGAATTTCACATAGTAAGGAGGAGTATATGGGTCATTTGAGGGTCGTGAGGGAGGAGAGATTGTATGCTAAATATGACAAGTGTGAATTTTGATTGACAGAGGTTGCGTTCTTAGGTCATGTGGTGTTGGGGGATGGTATAAAAGTGTATTCTTAAAAAACTGATGTGATTAGGAATTAGCCTAGACCCCTGACTCCATTGGATATTAAGAGCTTCATGGGCCTAATGGGTAACTATAGAAGATTTGTGAGTGGGATCTCCTCCATTGCTTCCCCTATGACAAAATTGACTCAAAAAAAGGTGAAGTTTGTATGGACTAATGAAGGTGAGACAAGCTTCCAAATATTGAAGGATAGGCTTGTGCCAGCTCTTATATTATCACTATCGGATGGGCTTAAGGGTTTTGTTGTGTATTGTGATGCATCTAGAGTTGGTTTGGGTTGTGTGCTAATGCAAAATGGTAAGGTCATAGCCTATGTTTCTAGGAAACTCAAGGTACGTGAAAGAAATTACCCTACCCAGGATCTTGAATTTGCCGCCATGGTGTTTGCATTAAAGATTTCGCATTACTACTTGTATGGGGTGCATGTGAATATGTTCACCGATCTTAATAGCCTTCAATATGTCTTCACTCAAAAATACCTCCACTTGAGACAAAGATGGTGTCTAGAACATCTTAAAGATTATGACATGAGTGTGTATTATCATCTGGGTAATGCAAACATGGTGGCGGATGCATTGAGTAGGGTGTTTATAGGTAGCCTAGCTCATGATGATAGTGGTGATAAGGAAGTGGCTAGGGAGGTGCATAGATTGTCTATATTGGGGGTTAGGTGGAAAGAGGTTGGTGATGATGAAATTATGGTTACTGATGGGTCTAAGTGTTCTTTGGTTGATGAGGTGATAGCAAAATAAGATCTTGACTCCTCCTTGCTTGAATTGAAGGCCTTGGTGAAAGAGGGCAAAGTAGAGGTTTTCTCCCCAAAGGGGTGATGGTTCCCTTAGGTACCAAGGTAGGTTGTGTGTGCCTTGCATTGATGGCTTGAGAGAGATGATCCTTGATGAGGCCCATAATTCTTCTTATTTTATCCACCCCGATTCCACTAAAATACATAGAGACTTGAGGGATGTGTATTGATGGGGAGGCATGAAGAGGGACATTACCAAGTTCGTTTCCGATTGACATAGTTGTCAACAAGTCAAAGCTGAACATCAAAGGCTAGGTGACCTAACACAAGATATATAGATCCCTACTTGGAAGTGGGAGGTGATTAATATGGATTTTGTGGTTGGTTTGCCTAAGACTAGAAAAGGTTTTGATTCCATTTGGGTGGTGGTTTATAGGATGACGAAATCGACTCACTTTTTACTGATTAAGACCATATATTGGGCAGAAGAGTAGACAAGGTTGTACATCCATGAGATAGTGAGGATGCATGGAGTTCCTTTGTCCATCATATCCGATCATGGTGACAATTCACTTCACACCTTTGGAGGTCTTTTCAAAGGGGTCTTTGCAAAAACGTTCACCTTAGTATGACCTTCCGCCCTCAAATGGATGGCCAAGCAAAAAGGACAATTCAAACCCTTGAAGATATGCTTAGGGCATGTGTATTAGATTTGAAGGGTAGTTGGGATGACCATATTCTTTTGATTGAGTTTTCCTACAATAATATCTATCACTCTAGTATCGGTATGGCTCCTTTTGTGGCTCTTTATGGGAGGCGTTGCAGATCATCGGTTAGTTGCTTTGAGGTTGGAGAGGTGGCTTCATTGGGATCGAATCTAGTTATGAAGGCTCTTGAGAAGGTTAGGATGATTACGAAAAGGTTAAAAACTTACCAAAGTCGTCAAAAATCTTATGCCGATGTGAGAAGAAGAGACCTTGAATTCAAAGTAGGTGATTGGGTTTATTTGAAAGTTCCTCCAATGAAAGGTGTGGTCCATTTTGGTAAAAAAGGGAAATCGAGTCCAAGATATATTAGTCTTTATGAGGTATTGAAGAGGGGTGGCAAGGTAGCTTATGAGTTGAAGTTGCCTAGTGAAATGAATTTGGTTCATCCGATGTTCCATGTCTCTATGTTGAGAAAATGTGTTGGTGACCCTAATGCCATTGTACCTCTTGATGTTGTGGGTGTTGTTGAGGATAAATTGACTTATGAGGAGGTTCTAGTTCAGATCCTAGATAGGAAAGTGAAGAGATTGAGGATGAAGAAGGTGGCATCTGTTAAGGTCCTTTGGAGGAACCAACAAATCGAAAGTGCTACTTGGGAGGGCAAAGCGGATATGCAAAAGTGGTATCCATATCTTTTCCACTCCACTAAAGTCTAAGGTACTAATCCTAAGTCCCCTATGTGATTTCAAGTCTTATGTTTCAGCTCTATGTCATTCATCGGCATTCATATTTAAAGTTGGCAAGTTATGATGATTTTACACGTATGTTGACGTTTTGAAAATAGTGTTTTCAATGTAATGTTGCATTCTAGTTGGGGGATGGTTTGTCTATGATCATCCTTTTCTTGTAAGACTCTTTTACATTCGGGGATGAATGTTCCCAAGGAGGAGATATTGAAATAACCCCAAAAAGTGCCTGAAAACGTTCTTCGGAATGCCCAGAATTTTAAATTCCATATATCTCAAAATTCATTTGTCATTTCAAAAATCTGACTTCATATTCTTATTCAAGGGGTCAAAATTAGCTGAAAAGCATCTAATCTTGATTTAAGAGAGAAAGATTAGCAATTATGAAATTCCAAGAATCCAATTTCCAGTGGCAAATCCGCGTCACTTCCGCGACACGCCACTATGTAAAAAGTGGCCTTTTTTTATTTCAGTCCAATACTTCTAAGTCTTGGGCCTAAGTGTTCCCAACTATGTTTTTACCTATACATAGCCAAATTTCACCCTTATATTACCCAAAACATTTCCCAATACTAACTCAAACACTTAGCCACATTTTCACACCCAAAACTCAAATCCCAAACCCTCATCTAAGCTAAGGTTCTCCTTCAAGGTTCTTCTTCAAGCTTCAAGTCTCTATCTTCAATCTTCACCAAGTTCATCTCTAAGCTAAGGTATGTAGGTTACTTTCATGGTTTCCTTTTACCTATGATACCCAAGCCTCCTTTTACTCAAATTACATGATTTAAAATAGATTTACAAATGGGTCTTGATTATTATGAAATTCCTACACACTATGTTAAAGCTATGTATAGTTGTGACTGTTTTTACATGTTTTGAGCTATAAATCTTTGATCTATTATTAGATTTGAGGAGGGCTTTTGATGTATGTTGCTTGAGGATATTGCAAGGTGGTGATTGATGGTTTTACAATGGGTTTTATTGCATGATCTCATCTCTATATTTCATGGTTTTATACTAGCATTACACACCTTTTAAGTGTTTGATAAAATGTCCGGATGTGATTTCTTGAGAAGTTGAAGGTCCAAAGTATGAGATATGATATGAATGATTATGTGATGATGAAATGAGCTTATGTATATGATATACTCTATATAAAGTGTTGCATTAGACCATACCCGATCCGGGGGGATAAGAGCTCGGGTAACCGAGGTAAGAGTTTATATCTATCAATCATGTGAGTAGTTTGTACTTAGCCACCGTGGTGATAAAGTGTGATTATCATCAACCATGTGAGGGGTTTGTACCACACAACCATCAGGGTATTTTACCTTAAATAGCTAGCTTGGTCTCTTCTACACATATAATATCCTATATGAGTTTGAGTTACTTAAGCATGTTTTACTTAAGCATTGATCATATATGTCATATTGTTATATTATGTCTATTGCTTAATATTATGCATTTTGACTATGATGCCTATCTATTGTTGCATTGTATCCTAAATACTTAGTACATTTAAACGTACTAACACATACTTTTACCTACATGATATCACCATGTAGGAATTGATGCCCAAGTAGATCATCCTTCTCCACGTGGCTAGTTTCGGTGCTACTCAAGCTAGTTGGTGAGTCCTCCACTTCAGGGACTCGTGTATCTTGGTATCCAAGTATGTATGAAGATTTAAAGGTGACTATGTATGGGAGCTTATGAACATATGAAAGAGTTGAGACACGGCTAATAATTGTGTCGGAGTTGGTAAGTGCCTTTATGTGCCAAGGAGGGATCTATGTTTAATGCCAAAGAATACGAAATCAAGTAGCCTTACATACCTCGTTGTATGACCTCACTATTACCTTGAGATAACCTTCACTTCCTCCAATTATTTATCTACAACATAGTAGGTGATAAAACTAGCATTAGCAGCCAATAGATACATCTTGGCAGCCCAATCTAAGAAAAAAAAACAACATATAGTCTGTAAGCCAATAATTATAAACTCAAGCGCATTCTTTCAACCTTTCCGCCCCTAATTGTATTTTCTAATACACATTCTCATATACATATCATCTGCATCCTATTTTAGTGCCATAATAGTCTTATAATAGCCCATAAAGCACAACACATAACAATTTTATGCAACATACAAATAGGCAGCATAATGTTACATCCCTTCGCTACATTTTGACGTCGACAATTCTAAACCTGTTCCAACTCTAACTTGACTGTATCCAACATTATTTGTACATAAAATAAAACAGTCCATAAATACTCCCCAAAGTAGATGGAGGTCGTGGAACAACAATTCTCAATTACCAGCCCACAAGTTTGTATTGAGAACACAATTGCAACATCATATAAGAACTTACCTTCGCGGTCTGTAAAAGTAGTGTAGCAGCGTAGTTATATCACTTAACAAACTAAAACTTGTTAAACACATAAGTATTACTTTGTAATGAATCCAACCAAGAAGATAAAATCCTCATGAGTGATAAGAAAAGTTCACAACAATCCTTAGGACACATGTTGTCCAAATTTCTAGCACTAGCATAACTAGCATATACTTCTTGTTTTTCATGAAGAAGCCATACTAAATATGCACCTATAACTACTTATCTTTATGTTCAAGGTATAGGGCTTCTCCAAGAACCCTAAAAGTCTCTTGTGGCTTCTTGTGAAGTCCAGAAAGAGTTGAGAGAGAACTTGGAAAAACAATCTGATTTTTTGTTCAAGTTAAATGACTTGAGTGAGATGCTTATAAGCACCTTTTAAAGGAGCACATGGCAGAATTACTTTTCCATTATAAGCCTCATTTTATCAAGAAATTAAAGTACCATTTTTCCTTTTTCTCTTGGGCCTTAAGGGGATCCAAATTGATAGGCCTTTGCTACCCATTTTTCCCTTTTCTCCTAGTTAGTTCTTGCCCAATTCACCGAGTGAGTTTTGTTGTACTTGGGTCCTTTCTCTATTATTCTTGGAATATAAATATAGTCCATTTATGATTCTAAAACATGGGCTAAATTTACACCTTTAACATGGACTTTATTCATAATCGTACTTGGACAATTTTGACGTTGGGCCTCGTCTCTGTTTAGCTAGTAAATTTAAGCTAAGCAAGTAGTTGAATCACCTTCTAGCTTCCTAAGTCCTGCAAGAAACTCAATTAGCTCGCTTTGTTAGGGTCATGATCTCCTCAATTTGACTTAAAACTTATTTACACTCGACCCTCTTCAGCATTAGACATACATGTCGCCCTCTAATTTGAGATTCAAGCACTTTTAAAAGTTGGCACTAATTTGAAAAACCATATCATGCTTCATTTGCATAGCACTAGTATTGTAAGATGTGGGGTGTTACATCCTTCCCCTCTTAGGAACATCCATCCTCAAATGTTAGCACAATTAGATATCTTAACTGCACAATTTGATAGCTTAACCATTGAGCACCTCAAGAATATGACCTTTACTTACACAAACTTTTGACAACACTCTAACTATTCAATCATATATACCTATTAGGGTCCCAATTCTTCATGTTGGACTTCCTCTTTGGCTTCAAATAAGTAAGGGTATTTTGATTTCATCGCATCCTTGGCCTCCTATGTTATTTATTCTGCTTGATGGTTTTTCCAAAGTACTTTTACTAAAGCTATTTCTTTATTCCTTAGATTCTTAACTTGACGATCCAGAATAGCAATAGGTACCTCTTCATATGTGAGGTCTTCTGTAACTTGCACATTTTCAATAGGAATGATACGAGATGGGTCACCTATGCATTTTCGAAGCATTGAGACATGAAAAACTGGATGAACCATTGAGAGCTCTTGGGGTAGCTCTAGTTCATATGTAACTTACCCGAACTTCTTAATGATTTGATATGGCCCTATGTAACGAGGGCTATGTTTTCCTTTCTTACCAAACCTCATAACCCCTTTCATTAGAGACACCTTTAAAAATACCCAATCCCCTACTGACAATTTCAGTCCTCTCCTTCTAGCATCCGCATATGTTTTGTGACAACTTTGGGCTATTTCTAGCCACTGTTGTATTACCTTAACTTTTTCGATGGCTTATTGTACTAGATCCGGCCCAAGCAATGTGGTTTCACCCACTTCGAACCATCCAATTGGCGACCTATATTTCCTTCCATATAAAGCTTCATAAGGTGCCATCTGATGCTCGAGTGGTAGCTATTATTATAGGCAAATTCAATAAGTGACAAATGGTCCACCCAACTATCTTTAAAGTCCAAAGCACAAGCTTGAAACATATCTTCAAGTGTCTGAATGGTGCGTTCTGCTTGACCGTCTGTCTGAGGGTGGAATGTTATACTCAAATTCACTTGTGTCCCTAAACTCCTTTGGAAGGACATCCAAAACTTTGTAGTGAATTGAGCTCCCCGATCAGAGATAATGAAGATTGGGACTCCATGTAACCTGACTATCTCTTTGAGGTATAGCTTGGCATACTCTTCAATCATATAATCACATCTGACTGGCAAGAAGTGTGCTAATTTTGTGAGTCTGTCAACTATTACCCATATGGAATCAAACTTCTGAAATGAGCGAGGCATCATGGTAACAAAATCCAGACATATCCCACTTCCATGTTAGAAGCTCTATACATTGCATATAACCTCCTAGATTTTGGTGTTCTACTTTCACTTGTTGGCAATTTGGACATTGAGCCACAAATTTTTCAAGGTCTTTTTTCATGCCTACCCACCAAAACATTCCCTTAAGATCATGATACATCTTAGTTGATCCTGGATGGATGGAATATCTGCAATGATGGGCTTCTTCCATTATCCTCTTCCTTAGTCCATTAATATCAGGCAGACATAATCTATTTTGGCAATACACTACTCCATTTTGTGTAATTTCAAAGCCCTTCATCTTACCCTGACTCACCTTTTCCTTAAGTCATCGTAAAATAGGATCCTTGAATTGTTTTTCTTTCACCTCCATTACCATTGAAGGCGTTGTTGCATTATGTACAATAACCCCTTCCTTTGGAGCTTCAAGAAGGCAAACTCCCAAACTGGCTAGTTAACGTAGATCCTTAGCTACTCCATGACTTAGCACGGCTTGATCACCAGTATTCATGATTGCCTTATGACTCAGAGCGTCAGCTACCATTTGCTTTTTCCGGGTGGTATAGTATATCAACGTCATAATCCTTTATTAGCTCTAGCCATCTTCGTTGTCTTAAATTTAGGTCTTTATGCTTAAATATGTATTGCAGGCTCTTATGATCATTATATATGTCAATATGAACCCCATACAAATAGTGGCACCATATTTTAAGAGCAAACACAATCACTGCTAGATCAAGATCATATGTTGGATATTTTTTCTCATTTGGTCATAGCTATCTAATTACATAAGAAATTACCCTACCATGCAGTGTCAGCACACACTTTAAGCTAACTCCTGAAGCATCGCAGTAAACTGCATACCCCTCGATGCCTTCTAGAAGTAGAAGTTAGCTTATTTTTCAGCTCCTAGAAGTTCCTTTCATATGCATCATTCCATTGAAACTTGGTTGCCTTATGTGTCAACTTTGTTAGAGGTGCAGAAATAGAAGAAAAACCTTCAACAAACCACCTGTAATAACCTGCCAAACCTAGAAAGCTCTAAACTTTCATGGGTATATTGGCCTCGGCCAATGGTTCACAGCCTCTGTCTTTTGTGAATCAACCCTTATTCCCTTATTAGACACAATATGACCCAAGAATGCCACTGAGCTTAGCCGAAATTCACATTTAGAAAATTTGTCATATAATTATCTATCATTAAGAACCTATAACACTTGTTGTAAGTGATTTGCGTGGTCCTATTCTGATCTTGAATATATTAAAATGTCATCTATAAATACTATCACAAGCACATACAAGAATGGCTTGAATATCCTATTCATCAGATCCATAAAAACTGTTGGTGCATTCGTTAGCCCAAATAACATAACAAGAAATTCAAAGTGATCATAGCGTGTTTTGAAAGCAGTCATAGGTATATCTTTCTCCTTCACCCTCACTTGGTGCTAACCTAATCTCAAATCAATTTTTGAAAAGCATTTGGCACCCTATAAATGATCAAATAAATCATCAATCCTGGGGAGGCGGGATTTTTTCTTAATTGTCACCCTATTCAATTGTTGATAGTCGATACACATTCTCAACGTGCCATCCTTTTTGCGTAAAAATAACACAGGTGCACCCCAAGCGGACACACTAGGTCTTATAAAACCCTTCGCCAATAAGTCTTTTAACTACTCTTTTAATTCACGCAATTCTTTCGGGGTAATTCTATATGGAGGGATGGAAATAGGTGGAGTTCCTGGAAGTAAGTCAATACCAAAATCTACCTCTAATTCTGGAGGTAAGCCTGGAAGTTCTTTAGGGAATACATCAACAAATTCATTCACTACTGGAACTGACTGAAGAGTTGGTGATGCTGCCTCCATATCCCACACTCTAACTAAATGACATATACACCCCTTAGATATCATCTTTCTAGCCTCAAAGTAAGAGATAAATTTACTCTTTGGTGCCCCAATACTGCCTTCCTATTTAAGAACTGAATCATTTGGAAAGTGGAAGCACACTCTCTTAGTTCGGCAATCCACTGTGGCATAGCAAGAAGCTAATGAATCCATACCCATTGTAACAACAAATTCCGCCATTTCTAGCTCAATAAGGTCAGCAATGTGTCACGGTCACAAATAGTTATTACACAGTCATAGTAAATCCTTCTAGCCATAATAGATTCACCGGTTGGTTTAGATACTTCAAATGGTTTGTTCAATAATTAAGGTGTTCTCTTAAGTTTCCCAACAACTCTTGGAGTGATGTATGATAGTGTAGAACTAGGGTCAACTAATGCCTCTTTGAACTCCCTCCAGGTAGTTGAAGGTGCATCTATATCCTTGGATCGCTTCCAAACTTAATACCACCATATAGACACACCCTTCAACCTATGTGTTGCTAACTCAATAGCTTTTGTACCACTCACATGCATAACATCCAAAGTGTGTTGAATCTGGTCAACAAAGTCTTAGGGATTTTCATTAGGATCTGACCCAATGAAGGATGGAGGGTCAAAATTAAGGAAGACACTTATCCTAATGCCAGTTGCCCTATTCGTAACTTCTGCACCTATAACTAGACCTTCATGTCTTTGACCTTGGCTAGCAACTATACGAGTCAATAGTTGGATTGCGTTTCTCAAATCCTACACTGTAGCATCAAAAGGTGGTTCTGGGGGAATTTCACTACTTCCTAATTCATCAGGAGCTAGAGGAGTTGGAGATGTCTATGACAAAGACTCATCTTGAGCCTCATTTCATTGTCTCACCCAACTGGATATACCGACCACCACTTCTATTTCCTTCCCTTTACCTTTGTTTTTCCTAGTTTCTGGCACACTTGTTGTACAAAACAATTTAGAGGTCTGACATAATCCACCTATTACACATACCTCTATGGCACGATCTAAAGAATGAAAAGAAAGTAACAACTCCTAAATGTCACGTAGCCTCCTGCTTATAAATGTGGTACACAACACATCAATAAAAAAGACTCTACATAGACACGGCTTTGTAGACTCCCTAGGATAACCTGCTTTGGCACCACTTTTGTCATGCCCAAAGTCTTGTTAAGGCGGACTAGTACCCATTGTTGATGTGGCTCAGGAGAACTAACATATATCCATGTTCTTTCTATATATATTATAAGAAATTTCTACATTCAACATGCCTTTAAGAAAGTAAACAGTAACAACAAGCCAAAAGGAAATGCATATGGCCAGGCCGTTGGAGCCATGTTGTCTAAAGTATGAGACATGACCACACTTTAATTTACACAGTCTACAAAGCCTCTAGATAAGGAAAAGTATCTGATAAGGGTAGGGATAGGCCCCGCCTCGGCTAACTATACAATACAAAATATAAGCTCTAGACACACAAAGCTCCGAAGCAACCTGAATCTTGGTAATAACGGTTGGATATCCTTTACTCCTACTGGGGAGATCTACTAGCACCTGTACCTGCAGCATGAAATTCAGGTCCCCTGTAAGGGACGTCAGTATGAGATAATGTACTGAATATGTTAGGCAGGAAATATTGTATATGAAGTAACAACTCAAATGAAATTACGCACTGGTGTAGCATAAGAGACCACCCTTAGTTATACTGTGGGATCATGTACTTTATGTTCTTTTTATTACTTTACCTTTACTATATAATTTGTGTACAATAAGTAATACAAATGACCAGCTGATTAGTGGTAAATCTATATTGGGATCGGCCCTAGGTAGGTTTTTCCTTTCACCCCTTGGGCTACCCCCCATGATAGGATCGACCCTTGCTAGGTGATTCTTCCACCCCTTGGGTTACTACCCATCAACAAGCAATAGACTGTATCTTTCAATTATTTTTGAGATAATTATTTTGGTGGTTATAATGTTGGAGTTGTAGGAATATAGATACAATATATGACACGTAAATAATCACAAAAGACAACACCATGATGAAAGGAGTAGGTTATACAAATAATGAAACAGGAGGTAGAACAACACATGAATTTTATTGAGTAGAATGAACTCTTGTATCTTGGTATCCAAATATGCATGCAGATTTGAAGGTGACTATGTATAGGAGCATATGAACATGTGAAAGAGTTGAGACATGGTTAATAATTGTGTCGGAGTTGGTAAGTGCCTTTATTTGCCAAGGAGGGATCTATGTTTCATGCCAAATAATACGAAATCAAGTAGCCTTACATAATTCGCTGTACGACCTCGCTATTGCCTTGAGATAACCTCCCCCTCCTCCAAATATTTATATACAACATAGTAGGTGATAAAACTAGCATTAGCAGCCAATAGATACATCTTGGCAGCCCAATCTCATAAAAAAAATAACATACGGGCAGCAAACAGATAATTATAAACGCTAGCGTATTCTTTCAACCTTTTCGCCCCTAATCGTATTTTCTAATACACATTCTCATATACATATCATGTGCATCCTGTTTTAGTGCCATAACAGTCTTACAATAGTACACAAAGCATAACACATAACAATTTTACGCAACATAAAAATAGGCGGCATAATGTTACATCCCTTTGCTACATTTTGATATCGACGATTCCAAACATGTTCCAACTTTAACCAGACTATATCCAACAATATTTAGACATAAAATAAGCCATAAAAAAGTCCATAAATATTCCCAAAGTAGATGGAGGTCATGGAACAACAATTCTGAACTACCACCCTACAAGTTCGTACTAAGAACACAATTGCGATATCATATAGGTACTCACCTTTGCGGACTGTAATAGTGGTGCAGCAGCTTAGTTACATCACTTAACAAACTAAACCTTGTTAAAAATATAAGTCTTACTTCATAATTCAGCCAACCAAGAAGAGAAAATCCTCCTGAGTAACAAGAAAAGTCACAACAATCCTTAGGACACATGCTGTCCAAATTTCCAGCACAAGCATAACTAGCATATACTTCTTGTTTTTCATG
>JAOTQR010097983.1:0-29872 GCA_025774065.1 Solanum ossicruentum | reverse complement strand
ATTAAAAAATTGAAAATATAATTTATATGTTATATAATTTATATGTGCATAAACATATACACATACGCACATGAACCCTGAACCCTGTATGCCCTTTAGGAAGTCAAAAATATTGTATATATCAAAATACATACTGATTTGAAAACAAATGTTTATTGCTAAAATGACCAAAAAATATATATTTTTTCAAAATTAGTTATTTCAAATTATGGAAACATTGAAGAAGCTCGATAATTAATTTACATTGTGGGAGGTCAAATTGGGTGTTAACATTTGTCGCTATCATGTTGTGAGAGTTAGGGATGTTGAGTCCAAAGTCCTTCCTATTGAGTCAGTTCCGATGGTTAATGAGTTCCTTGATGTCTTACCCGATGAGCTTCTCGGTGTTCCTCCCTAAAAGGAAATAGATTTCCTTCCTGATACTAAACCTATTTCTATTCCTCCTTACCGTATGGCCTCGACGGAGTTGAAGGAGCAATTGAGGAATTTGTTAGAAAAGGGTTTTATAAGGCCTAGTAAGTCACCTTGGGGTGCACCGGTGTTATTTGTGAAGAAAAACGATGGTTCTCTTAAAATGTGCATTGATTACCAGCAACTTAATAGAGTCACCATAAAGAACAAGTATCATCTACCAAGGATTGATGACCTTTTTGATCAACTTCAAGGGGGTAGTCACTTTTCTAAGATTGATTTTCAGCCCGGGTATCACCAAGTGAAATTGAGGGAGTATGATATTCCCAAGACGGATTTCCGAGCTAGGTATGGGCACTTTGATTTTGTGGTTATGAAAAGACCCCAAAAAATACCCGTAAATGTGGCTCGGAAGTGCCCGAAATCATAATTTCCATATATCTCAAAATTCATGCATGATATCAAAAATCCGACTTCATATTCTTGATTAGGGGACAAAATTGAGTGGAAAATGGGTCCAATCCTGATTTTAGAGAAACCTATCAAAATTTGAATTTCCCAAGTTGTAGTTTCTAGTGAGCAGTGTGCGCCCCTAGTGCGACACAGCTGTGGCGTACCACAATGTTATTTTTGTTCAGTTTTTCATTTTGGTCCAAGGCTTTCGGGTCTGGAGCTTAAGTCTTCCCATATGTGAAAGTACCTACACTTAGTCATATTTCACCTTCATATCATACAATACATTCCCCAATACTCTCTCAAATACTTAGATAAATATTTCATTTAAAATTCAAGTGCCAAAACTCATTCCAGATTGATTTCATTCAAGCTTCAAGTTTCTATTTCCAATCTTTACCAAGGAATTCTACAAAGTCAAGGTATGTGAGTTTCAACCATTGGGTCCTTTCATCCATGGTGCCCAAGATTTTTTTTTTTTTAAACATAAATTGCATGTTTCTAAGTTGATTTACTTATGAGTCTTATTATGAATTTGATAATGAACTATGTTGGGATTTCATAAAAGTGTGACTTTTTAAGCATGTTTTGAGCTATGCATCTTAAATCTATCTTGAAATTTGATAAAGGGTTTTGATCTATATTGCATGAGGGTATTGCCAAGTGTTGGTGGATGGTTTTACACTAAGTTTTCTTGCATGATCTCACTCTTGAATTGCATGGTTTTATACTAGCATTACACATCCGCCAAGTGTCCGATAAATGTCTGAATTATGTTTCTTGAGTTGTTGAAGGCCCAATGCATGGTATATGAATTAAGTGACTATATGATGATGAAAGGATGATATATATGTGTTGATATGATGAGAATTATCTATTGTGTTGTAAGTTGACCATAGCCAATTGAGGGGTGATGCCTCAATCACCTCGGATGGGGATGGTAAGTCATCAACCAATTGAGGGGTAGGTACCTCAATCACTTCCGATGGAGGGTGGTCATGTCCGTCAACCAATTGAGGGGTTGGTACCTCAACCACCTCAGATAGGGGTGGTAAGCCATCAACCAATTGAGAGGTTGGTACCACAATCACTTCTAATGGAGGATGGTCATGTCCATCAACCAATTGAGGGGTTGGTACCTCAATCACTTCTAAGGGGTGATCTACCTTGGATTCCAAGTACTGAATTTTCTTGGTCTATGATGATGGTATGTTCCTTCACATTTAATATATCTATATAAGCATGTTTTACTTCAACCATCATCCATACATGATATATTGTTATTATGCTATCCATTGCTTACGATATTGCATTTTGCCTATGTTGTCTATCTCTTATTGCATTGCATCGTACATACTTAGTACATAAACGTAGTAACATATACTCTATGCCTACATGATATCACCATGTAGGAACTGGAGCACCACTTGACCATCCTCCCCCTTCACGTGGCTAGTACAATTTCTCTACCAAGCAAGTTTGTGAGTCCTTAATTTCGGGGACAATGTCTTTGATCTTAGGCTATGTATAAAGACTTTCTTTCCTTTATTGTATGTTTGACTATGAGTGTGAGCCCAATTGCTTGTCATGGCCCCTGCTAAGTTCTACGTTTAGAGGTGTTGTCGGATAAGTTATGTAATGATGCTATAAGTTTGACTCCCTTTGACGCTTTTGATGTTTTGTGATATGAAGGATGTTCCTTAGCCCCGTATTCCCTTTTTAGTATCTCTTATTGTTGTTTTATTTCTTTCATTATCAATGATGTGTAATAATATATTAGGAGGCTTGACTGTGGTCCCTTCGGGTTCCCTATTCGCTATGTCACATCTAGGTCCTAGGCTTGGGTCTTGAAAACCTTAGTATCAAAGCACTATATTGTATATGGTCCTTGACATCCTACACATCGCGTTGATTAGATTCTTATTCATGGTTGTGTTGTGCACCATAACTATAAGTAAGAGGCTATGAGACGTTTTAGGAAATGTTTCCCTTCTTCTTACTCTATGTCGTGCTATAGAAGTTAAGGTAAGGTCCCCCCCCAATGATTATTTTTTGCTATGCTAGATCATGCTTAACACAAGAGGAAGAAGAGTGTGTACACCCGAGCAACAATCGGCACATGGAGAGCTTCGGGATACTCTCACCTTACTAGCTCAAGTTGTAGCTAGTTAAGTCAATCAATAGGCCCAAGCCCCTTATGATACTACTCCGACATCTCCGGTGAGGGACTTTATGTGACTGAACTCACTAGAGTTCAATGAGTCTAAAGTGGATGAGGACCCCCAAGAATTTATTGATGAGGTATACAAAGTGTTGTCTATCATAGGTGTGAGGTTGGAAGAGAAGGCGAAGTTGGTGTCTTACCAACTCAAGTGGGTGGCCCAAATACGGTACACTCAATGGAAGGAGGAGAAGGGGAACAACAATGTAATTCTATGGGAGGAGTTTAAGGTGGCCTTCCTCAACTAGTTTTTTCCTCTTGAGCGTAGGGAGGCCAAAATGATGGAGTTCATGAATTTGAAGCAAGCATCTTTGAGTGTGAGGGAGAAGGCCCTCAAGTTCAACCAACTCTCAAAATATGCTCCCCTCTTAGTTGCCAACACAAAGTCTAGAATAAACAAGTTCATTATGGGTGTATCCGATATGGTGAATGAGGGGTGTCGGGCTGCTATGTTGATTAGTGACATGGATTTGTCCTTCTTGATGGCTTATGCCGAATATTGGAGGGGGAGAAATTGAAGAAGAGAAGGGGTCATGAGGTCAAAAGGGCTCATTTTGATGGTAAGTTCCAAAGTCACAAAGGTGGCCAGTTTCATCAAGGCTAAGGGTCTTCTCATGCTCCTAAAAGAAGATTTGCCAATGACTACCCAAGGGAACAAGGTGAAGGTAGTGTGGTGCCTAATGCTATGTGTCTAAAATATGGTAGGGGTCCTGGTGGCCCATGTTTGTGGGACACCAATGCTTTTTTTTTGGTTGTGGGGAAGTAGGCACAAAATGATTGATTGTACATAAAATCGCAACAAGGGTAGAGATGGATGTCCACAAGACCGGGGTGTTATGCAATTCCCTTGGGGAGAGGAGGTTAACAAGGTGGTTCCCCAAGGCACAATTGGTTCTATGCACTCCAAGGGAGACAAGGGGTTGATGAGGTGTCCGATATCGCTATTGATATGTTAAAAGTCTTTGATTTTGATGTGTATACATTGATAGACCAGGGTGCCACACTTTTTTTTGTTATTTCTCTTCTTGCCAAAAAGTTTCATGTTGAACCCGAATTGTTGTATGAGCCTTATGAGGTGTCTACTCCTATTGATGTATCTATTATTGCTAGAAAGGTCTATAGAAATTGTTCCTTTTGTATCTTGCATAAAATATTATCTTGTGATCTTGTTGAGTTGGATATGGTGGATTTTGATGTCATTTTTGGGATGGATTGGTTGCATGCATGTTATAACCGAGCCTGTGGGACGTAAGCGACAAAGAGGCAGATTCTCAGACTAAAGAAGCTGTGGCTACCGTTGCTGAAGTTCAGCATTAGGAACAGTCTCAAGCTAGTGGGGCAGTCCAAGAAGCTGCTGCTGAGCCCGTAGAGACTGGAGCCAAGCCTAGAAGGGCGAACCAAGGAAATCAGACAATGGAGCAGCAACCTGTGATCTATTCGATTAACCACATGTTCTTTTACTCGCGAAAATGGTGCCTTTATAGCAAACTAAGAGCAGGGAAGGGACTCGCTTGGTTGACCTCTCAGAAATTTCATAAAAGGGCCTTTTCTTAGATAATTATTGATATGAAGATTGTCGGACTTTCTCTAATAACACGCTCGATGTAGTAGAATCGCCCTTTGTAATCACTTCGTGTCAGCGGGGCCTTCAAGCATCCGAAATACGCCGAGATTGAAAATGACATAGCATCCGAACACTTGCCCCGGATCGACTTCCAAATCATAACTGCTCTACGAAATGATGCAAAATAATACCCAAGGCGCTCTATCGATTGTAGATCCCATAGGGTCAAATTCCAATTCCCAAATGAACCCGTCCTTGAGTGGGAGAGTCATGATGTGGTGGTCAAGGATAGGTTTATCTCTTACATTAAAGCCCAAAAGTTGGTCTCTAAGGGGTGTCTCTATCATCTTGTGAGGATTAGGGATGTTGAATTCAAAGTCCTTCCTATAGAGTCGGTTCCGGTGGTGAATTAGTTTCTTGATGTCTTTCCAAATGAACTTCCCGGTGTTCCTCTCGAAAGCGTAATAGACTTTGGTATAGACCTCCTTCCAGATACTCAACCCATTTCTATTCCCCCTTACCGTATGGCACCGGTGGAGCTAAAGGAGTTGAAGGAGTAACTGAGAGACTTGATGGAGAAGGGCTTTATTAGGCCTAGCCAAGCACCTTGGGGTGTACCGATGTCGTTTGTGGAGAAAAAGGATGGGTCACTTAGAATGTGTATTGACTATTGACAACTTAATAGGGTTACCATCAAGAATAAGTACCCTCTCCCAAGGATTGATGATTTGTTTGACCAACTTCAAGGGGCTAGTCACTTCTCTAAGATTGATCTTTGGTCGGGAGTGTGACATTCCCAAGACGGTCTTTCGGACTAGGTATGGGCATTATGAATTTGTGGTTATGTCTTTTGGGTTAACTAGTGCACCGGCTATCTTCATGGATCTTATGAATAGGGTCTTTAAACCCTACCTTGATTTGTTTGTTGTGGTTTTCATTGATGATAACTTGATCTACTTTCATAGTGAGGAGCATGTGGGTCACTTAAGGGTGGTTCTTCAAAAATTGAGTGAAGAGAAATTGTATGCTAAGTATGAGAAATGTGAATTTTGGTTGAAGGAGGTTTCCTTTCTAGGTCATGTGGTGTAGGGGGATGGTATTAAGGTGGACCCTAAAAAGACGAATGTGATCGGAAATTGGCCTAGACCTTTGACACCATCAGACATTAGAAGTTTTTGGGCTTAGCGGGTTACTATCGGAGATTTGTGAATGGGTTCTGTTCTATTGCTTTTCTCATGACCAAGTTGACCCAAAAGAAGGCTGAGTTTGTGTGGACCGACGAGTGTGAAAAGAGCTTCCAAACCTTGAAGGATAAGCTTATGTCCACTCCTATTTTGTCTCTACCGGAAGGGTTGGAAGGGTTTGTGGTATATTGTGATGCCTCCCGAATTCTTTTGGGTTATGTTTTGATGCATAATTGATAACCTATGCTTCTAGGCAACCCAAAGTGTAGGAAAAGAATTATCCTACTCATGATCTTGAATTGGCCGCCGTGGTATCTCCTTTGAAAATTTGGCATCATTAGTTGTATGGGGTGCATGTTATGTGTTTACCGATCATAAGAGTCTCCAATATGTGTTCACTCAAAAAGATGTTAACTTGAGACAAAGAAGGTGGTTAGAACTTCTTAAGGATTATGATATGAGTGTACATTATTATCACAGTAAGGCTAATGTGGTGGTCGATGCTTTTAGTAGGGTGCCTATAGGTAGCCTAGCTCATGATAATGGTGGGGGAAAAGAGGTGGCTAGGGAGGTCCATTGGTTGGCTAGATTGGGGGTTGGGTTGGAAAAGGATGATAATGGTGGGTTCAAAGTCTTCCTTGGTTGATGACGTAAAAGCAAAGCAAGATCTTCATCCCTCGTGAGAATTGAAGGTCTTGGTGAGAGATGGCAAGGTAGAGGCTTTCTCTCATGGGGGAGATGGTGCCCTTAGGTACCAAGGTAGGTTTTTTGTGCCTAGTGTTGATGTCTTGAGAGAAAAGTTTCTTGATAAGGATCATAATTCTTCCTATTCTATTCATCCCGATTCTACCAAGATGTATAGAGATTTGAAAGTTGAGATTTTAAAGTGATGTTTAAAGTGCATTTGTTACATTCTTGTGTGGGCTAAAATTATCTTGTTTACGTCTCTTATATACATTTCTTTGATATTTGGGGATGTATGTTCCCAAGGGAGAGATATTGAAAAAAACCCCAAAAAGTGTTCGAAAATGTGCCTCGGAACTGCTTGAATTTGTAATTTCCATATATCTCAAAATTCGTACGTGATATCAAAAATCCGACTTCATATTCTTGATTAGGGGATAAGGAAATGGGTCTTACCCCAATTTTAGATCAACCTAGCAAAATTTGATTGTCTCAAGTTTGCTCAAAATAGTGTGGATCTCAAGTTTGATTGTCTCAGGGATTTATTTGAATAGGAAATGTAATAGACAAAAATTACCCCTCATTAAAACTATCAATGGGGTTTAAGAGTCATAGAAGGCCCCTCGTAAACTAGGGATCGAAAAGTCAGAGTCACTAAAATTAGTATGAAACCTCATCTTATGGGTCGTATGTGCTTTACGAGTCGTAAAATCCTTCTCGTAAGCAATATGAACCTGCAATCTAAGTCATTGGAATTTGTTATGAAACCTCCTCTACCAGTCGTAAAGAGCTCTACTAGTCGTAAACTCCTCTTGTAAACAGAGGGTTCTTCAAACTATAAGTTACTGTAATTCATTACGAGACCCTCTTTATGACTCGTAAACCTCTCTATGAGTTATAATGAATCTCATAAACTCGTTTCTACAGTTTTTTCTCATATTTTTTCTCAGCATCTCCTGCACATCTGCATCCATATCAGGTAGGAAAGAATTAGTGGGTGTTACAGAGTAGTAATGCCTCTTCCAAGGAAGTTAAGTGATTTTAATATTGCACACACATTCTTTAAGATCTTTGATATCATTTAAAGTAACAACAGCTCCTAGTAATCTATCCTAAGGGGATAATATAGCATTGAATTCCCAATTATGAGCCAGGTTGATCAATTTTTTGTGCTAGTTCATTCAGATCCTGCCGCATCTCAACTATGTTCAATTCATAGATAACAATAAGTAATTATTGTTGCTTTGCCACTGTCAGTGATGAAGTAGTTGAATAGATATGGGGGTGCATTTTATTTTGACCACCTCATATTTATTCCGATCCTATATAAGTCATGAACTACCATGAATGCTAAATCATATTTATGAAGTATCTCCTATTGAGGTGTTATTACTCTAATTGTATACTTCATGTTTTGCTCCTTATGTAACACCCCATGAAATTTTTGAAATACCCCTACAGTGGAATCGTGTTTATAACGCATCTTCCCAAGCTCCAATAGACAATTCGAGACCGGATTTGTGATTAGCACAAAAAATTGAGTGTGATAATGGTCTCCGTCGGATTTTAGAGTGACCAAGTCAAAAGATAATTTTTTGTAATTAAAACGAAAACAATGTTGATGCACATCATAGGCGCGACACGCCAAGGACACGCACTTACAATTATTTTTAAAAAAAATTTTGATGTAAATTAGAAAGAACGTGTTTTGAGAAAATTCGAGAAAATACACATGTTCGCACCCTACGCGCGACGTGGACGTGGTTTCACGGAGTGAAGTTCTATTTTATTTTATGGGAAGGGCATTTTGGTCATTCCCCAACCCCTCCTAAGTTCAATAAAGGAGTATAAGGGATCTTCTACATCAAGCCAAGTCTAAAGAATCTCTACCAACTAAGTTTTCGTATGAGTAGATAGAAGGGTCAACTTGAAATAATCATATCTCCTAAAGTACAATGAGTTAGGTGATCCATAATATATTAAATCGAAGATATTTGAAGTACCTTTCCAACACATCTAATTTTGCCTTAATTAGAGTTCGGAGTAGAAAGTTATTAGTATTTAAGTGATGGAGTGCGGAGCTATCTGAAGGTCCGCGCCCGGAGCGCGTGGCGGACCTAATGTGAACCCTTACTGGATAAGCTAATGACATTTTTTCTTTTTAATTTGAGGGTACTTTCATCCTAAAACCATTAGGGGTCTATTTAAGGTCCCAAAATGCATAAAATATTAGTTTTCATAATTAAAAACCCTCTTCTTCATTCCTAAACATAAACACTCAAGAATAATTAAATACCCTTTCCTTCATCCTCAAGGTAAGTTATTCTTCATGAATTTTAATATGCCCAACCCAAATTTCGTCATGTATTCATGAATCTCTAATAGAATCTTACATCATAACCTAGGGTTTCAAGAAGAATAATTCAAGATACCAAGAAAGGATTTCTTGATTCTTCTTTTTCAAGAATGTAGGGTTCTTCATCAAGAACTCTAAAAATTCTAAGTCAAAAATTTAAGAATAAAGGAGAAACCCTTCAAACAATGTCTTTCCAAGTTCTTCCACTCTAAAGGAACTATCGAGATCGAGGATTTTCTCCATGAAAGCTAGTATTCATCAAATTTTGATTGTAATATCAACTTTTCAGGTATGTAACGCTAAACTAAAAGTATGGGTTTGTTCTCCCATGTGCCCCATACATGGTCATAGATGAGTTGAGAGTGCATGAGTATCCATGCATGATGCTTGAAGTATTATCTTGATTAAATTCTTGAAAGTTGTATTACTTACGTATATTTTCATACACTGATGATCATTATAAACTTGTTTTCTTGAATTGAATACTTTTCATGAGATATTGTATAAACCCTTATGTTAACTTTTTAAAGCATGCAAGAATGAACTTAGGAGATGAGTCTAGAACCTTGACGATATACATGTGCTTGTTATGGTGGTTCTGGTCCTGAATTGAGTATGTTGAAGATGATGTTGATGAGATTGATATCCTTAGAGTGTTAAAGAGGTTGAGCTTAATCTTAAAAGAATGTTCCTAATCCATTGAGTTGATAGTTGATGAGATGAGTTGATGTCATTTGTCCAAAAGAGACTCAGTGATGAGAAATCTTGATGTTTGATAGCTTATGAGCATGTTGAGCCACGAAAGGAGTATTGAGCACCGAAATGAGCAAGAGTGAGTCCCACTCATACTCATTAACTATGTGGCCGGTGTAGGAGAGGATTGGCCATGAAAACGGATGTTTCCTTAGTCCCAAAAGAGGAAATAGAATTATGGCCACTATAGACACGACCCTTACACCAGCAAGGTACTGGATGGATGTGTCATTGACATTGCTTCATTGTATCATCACTGGCCCATAGGTGATGGTTGTCGATTAGAGAAACTCTCAGATAGGTTCCCCACTGATAGTACTTTGATGTTGAGTTGATGGTATGAATCTTGATTGATGTTGATGAGTCATTGTCTCTTCATTATTGCTTTAGATAGACACTTAACATGTGGATTATTATTATTCTGAGTTGATTATTGTTTCTATGTTATTCTACCTATTTTAGTTTCATTTAGCTATTTTACATACCGCATATCCCACGTAATGACGCCACTCGGCACTGTATCATTTTATGATGTAGATACAAGGATTAGAGATCATCAACAGGTGCATCATTGAGGATCTAAGATGTTCAGCTGATTGGTGAACCTCCCCTACTTCAGAGGAATCATTACATTTATTTTTATATTGCTGATAGAGTTAGATTTGATCAGCTTTACTTTATTTTAAGGTAGCCATGGGTCTGCCATTGGCACCACTTGATAGTGATATAGGCTTCATAGACAAGTGTCGAAATGTTAATGTTAAGACTTGTTGAGTTAGTTCCTTCTACTAGCCCTTTTATTTATTGGTATTATCTTGAGACTAGATGAGATATTCCCATTACTTTCCTTAGTCTTTCGCTGATTGTCTTGAGTTTATTAATCGAATGAGTGTGATAAGGCGAAGTGGTTCTCTTGGAGACTAGTAATAGTCTCTTAATACCGAATACATCTAGGATACCCTCCTGAGATGTGACAAACTTGGTATCAGAGCACAAAGTTCAAATGTTCTAGGGAGTCTATGAAGCTGTGTCTAGTGAAGTGCGCCACATCCATAATAGGGAGGCTATGGGACATTAGGAAAAGTTTTCGTTCTTTTGAAGTTCTGAATCGTGTGATACAGTTACTTCTTAAGAAATCTACAATGATTCATGCAATGCTCTAAAACTTTTGACTATGCCTCGTCCACGAGGTGATAGAGAAAGTAATGTTTACACTCTTATAGATACAGACCCTCTATGATAAAGTAATCAGAATGGTAGAGAGATGACACTAGGCTTGAGAGAAGCTGACTAGTATGCTAAGTTGAGTGACTAGAAAGAGTGCACTATTACTCTCATGAATCATTCATTTGAGTAAGCTCTAGATGTACTAGACCTTTTTTTTTCAAAATTTGCTTCCGACATTAACCATGAGAGAGGAACCTATGCCTCTGAAGAGTTTAATTTTACCACCTAAGAGTGAGATGTGAGGTCTTATTAACCATGAGTACAGTTGGTTATCCCTGAGCTAGGAGGATGACGAGGGAAATGAGGAAACCAGATAGTGAAAGTAGTGATTGGTTGAGGCTTATAATGTATCTTTTAGGTAAGTAATGTACTGATAATTTGATTCCCATAAGTCTTAACAAAAGTGTAGTAAGTACCATATGATGTTCATGATAAGGTATAAATAAAGATGTTATTGTTAGGATGAATTGGATGTGTGCTCAACCTAGAGGGAGGTTTAGGTCAATATGTCACAGTGGTAGTGAGGGCAGAGTGTAGATGTTTAATAGGGAAATAGAGTGTTTTTAATATGATGGATCTAAACTAGGCTTATGATTCCATAGTGAGAGCCCCATAAGATTCATAGAGTTATGAGCTTAGCTAGATAAGGAGGCGTAATGAATGGGTAAATGGTACATGAGTTGTGAAGATGGGATATGGATCGAGTACTCGCTATGAGACTTTAGTAAGCATATATTTTTAAATTGTTACCTTGTAGTTATAGGTTGGTATAATACTAAGGAACTGTGTGATGCAGATGGTAACAATAATCCCTAAGCTTGAAATTTTGGGAAGTGATGTGAAAAGGGAGATAGCATTATGATAGTCTTCATTGGAGATTTGACCTAAGAGTTGTTGTAGTGTGCGTTAAATATTAAGATGTTGACTAAGAAGGAATGTGGTTCTAGATGTAGGGTAGAGGTACCACTTAAATGGAGAAAGTACATTAAGGAAGAAGTACTAGATGAGAGGAGGCTTAAGAGGTTTGAGATATGTACCCATGAGTGTGTAAAGATGGTTGAAGCTCTAAGCTATGACTACTATGAGAATCTAGACAGTATATTTGAGTTTTCAATGTGGAGTAAGATGATGTAAATAATCTTTGTCATCACGAGTAGCTAAGTCGATTTGGGGCTTATAGATATATGATGATGAGTTTTCCTTTATAGCCTAAGTCTTATACAAATGAGTTTGTAGGAGCACAGGAGTGGAGTGTTTGCAAGTAAAAAGAAGAGGTTAGATTGTAAGAGTTGCAAAAAGTGGTTGAGTACACCATGAGAATAACAAATATAGAGAGATTTCCATAGAGACAAGAAGAAGCTAAGAGTGATATCGTTGAAAGGAGTCTGAGTGGCTAGTTATGTGTATGCAACTATAGCATAACAAAAGAGTTTAAGATATTCTTGTGGATAGGGATTTCTTTACCATGTGGAGGTATATGCTTATAGCCTAGTAGAGAAAATTGATTCACAAATTTAGAGAAAGAACCTTGAGAGCTAAGAGGGATATGACGAGGTGGTAAACCAAAGTAGATCTTGAGTCTTTGATAGTGATAGGCTTATCAAGATGAGATATTAGCTCTTTTCCATCTCATATGATCTTTACTCTTCATTTAAGATGATACTTTATTCCCTTCTAGTGTATGACTGCCATACCTATGGCCTAGTCCCATGCACATCATGTTGATTCCCTTTCATGCTGAGTTTCGAGGATGAGAAGCGATGAATTCATTCATTAATCTTGATCTTACCCCATGAATCCAAGAGTATCTAGTTCTATGCTGAATAAGATGTCACCTGAGTTTTACACTAAATATAGTTCTGTGAACTCAAAGTGAATTTTGATAAACGAGGGAGATTGTACTTTGTTATGAATGTCGTCAAATAAGATTTTTCGATTGAATCGTGCTAATGATCTTCGTTCCAAGCCCTTTGAGTAATCCAGCTTTCTAGTCTTGGTAGAAGTATTGATGATGGTAGACGAGTTATGGGTAATGGGAGAGAATGAGTGCTCCTGAATTTTGATAATGGAGTTGAGTTCCTATCTTCGAGTTGATGTTCCTTTTCAGCCTCTATGTACTTGAGTATGCAAGTCCTTGATAGTATTCGTGTCTAATAATGATGTTGGAGATAAAATTTAAACTCTAGACATTGTTTTCGAAGTCTATTCATGAGAATTAGTATTCGAGCAACTGATTATTTGAGTTATTGATGATTTTCATGCTTATTTTGCATGGAGAAGTAGTAGTTTGACGTTTCACCAAAAAGGGGAGATAATGAGTTCCTCCGGGTCCAAATAGTGATGCTGATAGTAGTAGACGGAGGATAAGGGTAGATTAGGAGGAGTGAGGCTATCCTTATTATGATATTGGTGTCAAACTTGTGTCATGTAGGGATAGACATAGGAAGGAGGAGAGATATAAAACTTTATGATGAGCAGTAAATAGGTAAGAGCATGTTGGTGCGACTTTGAGTGAGAACTCATTGAATGGTGGAGCTAGAAGTGCTAAATAGGCTTGAAAATTCTAAGGTATAGTTGAAGTGGTTAGAGTGATAGGCTTGAATTCGTGGTTGTTGTTATGTGAGGATCGATGATAGACTAGTGTAGACTTCATAATAAGGGTTCGAGAAAGAGTAGTGAAGAGGACTAATGATCTTTTAGTGAAAGCCCTGTGGAAGTCTAGAGTTGAGTACTGAGGATTACCTTTGTATGCATATGATCATCTCATGGATAGCACCTTGAGGCTTAGGAGTAGGCTTGAATGGAAGAAAAGGAGGTGGTTAGATGGAAATTTGAGTAAGTGCCATAAGCTTAAGTTGATGGAGTAGAGTGCCATGAAAGGGAGTACAATTTAGGTGGGGAGTTGAGCTCGAGAGTGTCCATAGAGTCTTGCATATCATGATCGTCCCATTCTTAATTAGAGTTGATGACCTCCTTCCTGAGTCCGAAAAATTGATTGATGAGGTGTTCAAATGATTCGAATCGCTCAAGTGTCTATGTCCCCTTTGTTCCTGCCGGTGAGGATGTCTAAGGTATAAAATGAGAACCTTATGGATTAGAATGTAGGATTGTGACTAGCTTACGAGGTAGCACAAGGTGACCTTGTGTTAGGCTTGACTTTGGTAAGAGTATGCAGTAAAATTTAGGCCTTGACGAGAGTTATGAGCTGCAGATGATGATGCCCTCTAACAAGTTGAATTTTCTACTCTTGAGTCGATGTTCACTCATGAGTTGGAGTATTTGAATAATTATGTTCTTAATCTATGTATTCAGATTCTGAATAGAAACTGTTAAGATCAATGAGGAGTTGAGAGTTTGATTTATTGAGCAAGTATTGAGAGGAGCTTTCGATTGTTATTCGTGCCTTGATGTCCATCTCCACTAGTCATTCGAGGACGAATGATCCTAAGGGGAAAATAATGTAACACACTGTGAAATTCTTAAAATACCCCTACAGTGGAATCGTGCGCATAATGCATCTTCCCAAGCTCTAAAGAAAAATCTGACACCGGATTTGCTATCAGCATGAAAAATTGAGTGGGAAGATGGTCTCGATCGAATTTTAGAGAGACCAACTCAAAAGATAATTTTTTGTAATTAAAACGAAAACAGTGTTAATGTGTGTCATAGGTGCGATGCGCCAGGGACACACACTTACGCTAATTTTCTTCAAAAAAATTCGATGTAAATTGGAAAGAACGTGTTTTGAGAAAATTCGCGAAAATACACATGTCTGCGCCCTAGTCGCGATGCGGACATGGTGTAACGGGGTGAAGTTTTATTTCTTTTTATGGGAAGGACCTTTTGGTCATTCCCCAACCCCTCCTAAGTTCAATAAACGAGTATAAGGGATCTTTTACATCATCCAAGTACAAAGAATCTCTAACAATTAAGTTTTCATCCGAGTAGATAGAAAGGTCAACTTAAAATGCCCATATCTGCTAAAGTACAATGAGTTAGTTGACTCATAATATATCAAATCGAATATATTTGCATTAGCTTTCCGACACATCTAATTTTGCCTTAATTAGAGTTCAGAGTAGAAAGTTATGACCATCTTAGTGAAGGAGTGCAGAGCTGTCTGAAGGTCCGCGCCAGGAGTGCGTCGAGGACCTAACGCGAACCCTTACTGGATAAGCTATGACGTTTTTTCTTTTTATTTTGAGGGTACTTTCATCCTAAGACCTTTGGGGGTAAGGTCCCAAAATACATAAAATATCACTTTTCATAATGAAAAACTCTCTCCTTCACTCCTAACCACTAAACACTCAAGAATAATCAGGAAATTCACCAAGTTAGGATTAGCTTTCAAGATTCATCCTCAAGGTAAGTTATTCTTCATGAATTTAATCTACCCAACCCAAATTTCTTCATCTATTCATGGATTTCTAATAGAATCTTAAATCATAAACCTGGGGTTTCAAGAAGATGAATTCAAGAATCCCTTCAAGAATCCCAAGAATGGATTTCTTGATTCTTCTTTTTCAAGAATGTAGGGTTCTTCATCAAGAACTCTAAAAATTTGAAGTCAAGAATTCAAGAATCAAGGAGATGCCCTTCAAACAATGTCTTTCCAAGTTCTTCTATGTCACGACCCGGTCCCAGTTATGATGGCGCCTGCTAGTCTCACCTATAGGCAAGCCAAAATTCTCAACCCATGGGTACCTGTCCTAGCTCTCTAGTCCAAAGCAGATCAATACAATAATAATATATATATATATGTCGAAACCTATGCAGAACCTGGAAGTCAACTGTATGAAGCTACAATAGACACAAGGACACATCGTATACATATATCAATAATCATAATAACATACAAAACTAGGATTTCACCTACAAATACCACACTATAATGTACAAGACCGATGTTCGGATGCAAAAGAGGACCATCAACATGAAGGAGGCTGCGAAAACGCCAAAGCATCCGGTGCTCACAAAAGTCTCCTGAGTGCTCCCGAAGTTCCCCAACTCAACTATCGTGACCCATACCTAGACCTGCACCATGGGGAGATGCAAAGTAAGGGTGATTACCAAAAAAGGAACCCAGTAGGCATCTTCGGCCGACTGAGAGAAATAGTGAACATAAATAAAGTCCAAATATATAGAACTGCAACAGTATAGCTAAACAATCTCCAATCAAGGCATAGTCATGCCTGGGAACCCTTAAACCATAACCGAACTAATCCAAGTGAAGAATAATGATAACTTGAACCAACCCAAGTACTGAACATTGATGCCAACAGACAAAGATTGCGTAGACCAATAACACAACTGCCCTCAAGTGAGGTATAGTGTTGCACGTGGGTACAAGGCCCTAGTATCTATGCATGTATGCCAATTGGGCCCCTATAAGCCTAAAAGGTACACTCGTGCACAATAATCATGCCGACAGATAATTAAAAAATTCCTCAGAACAATCACAGGATCCCATAGAACCCCTAGCTCTCCACATCGTCAGAGTAAGGGTCAGTTGTACGTAGGTGTAAGGCAGGGTCAACTGTACGTAGGTCTAAGGCCCTAGTATCTAAGCCTAAACGCCCCCTGAGCCTCCATAAGCCCAGGAGGTACACCTACGCACAATCAAGATGTGAATAGGTGAGTGGATCGATGGGTAAGTAATCACGGGACTCGCCCCAATAGTCACAAGTCAACTGGGTCCTCGATCCTTTGCCGGCATGTGGCACCCGATCCATAAGAAGTTGTGTCACACAGGGACTCTAACCCCTGGGTCTTCCGACATGGACTCTAATTGGATAGTCATCCAGGGCCAAGTGGTCTGACCATAAATATAACGATGGGACGTATCCCCCCACGGGAGAAAGAATCCCCTTATCATAAATAATAATGTCTCAATATCTGTGTATCATTCATGGGGCCCCGCCCCATAGAATAACAAACATGAGGTCCTTGATGCAAAACTAAGTTGGCCGCAGTCCTCATAATTTGCATGCACCACTTGGCATCACACTCGCGGCCACTGGGACACAAGTCTATGGGGAGCGTCACCCAGGACTCAGACTTAATAGACATGACAATCGATGCTCAACGGTGACAGGGAGTGTTATCTGGTATGAGATGTATCAATTGAATCATTCACTCAACCAATCTATCTGGATCCAGAACTCCAAAGTCATATCGTGCCCAGAGTGAACGTAGGTAATGATAATCCCATCATGCCCAAAGTGAACGTAGGTGACTAAGCTCTTAACCTATGTATCCCACAATCTCAATCTAACCCTAATAATCATAGTTACCACCTCTCTTAGATACCATGATCGAATAGAAAGGACCAGTACACAATGACTGTTAGTAGTACATCAGAGAGTATACATATCACAAAACATCATAGAGCCACGCCTAGATAAGGCCAAGTATACCACAACCTCATCAATTCCCAATGCCCAGAGAAACCATCAACAATCACGATACATTATAGGTATCCCAGACAATTAGACTCTGCAATGTTATGTCTATACTAGAACCAATCCATAGCATGACATATAATTAACATAGGGTCTCCTAGTCAACATATCTCTGTAGCGATAGACAATGCGTGATCATAACGGTACAAGTCAAGTTAGTATGCACGCCTTCCAAGGCATTAACTCATATTCGACCCTTACTAGGCCCTTTTCTGTGTAAAGCAACTCATAGGGCAGCGTCGGTATAACCTAAGCTAAAGCCCAAAAGGCTAGATAATCAGAGGGATAACACCTACCAGGATCATATCATAGCTCAGTAGCCACAAAGAATATCACCTAAGCCAACGAAATGTCGACCCATTGAAAATATGCCCCTCTCAACTAGATGCCAACTCCCAAGACAAACCAATATAACTAGGGTCTCGTCGTAGATCACTTGGAATGCCTGCAAGATATGACCTATACCTCGCTAATAGGGTCACACTCCCATCTCTAACCCGCCAGTGGCTTTGTGTCAATGCAACTCGTATTACAGGTCACAAGGCTCATTCCGAGGTACAACTATGACCATCCCCAAAACATGGTTTATCTCTAGCCACTAACCAGTGGCCAAGTACAGAACAAATAATAGCAGTATACATGATTATATAAACCACATGGCAACATAGAATCATGTTTAATTAGGGAAATGTACAAAAAGTACTTAGTTAATACATGGATAATCGCAGCCACATAATGCATATACATACCGACCAGATATACATACTAGATTCAACACACAAGGTAGCATGTAATCATAGATTCCTCTCAATTGCTAGTATATTCTGATAATCTCAGACCACGCATACATACAAGAAAGAGTCAAGCTCAGTGTACATGTCTGTCACATGTTCACAGCTCTAACCAACCCCCTATTAGGCCCTTTTGTAGTCATATAATCTAAGAAATCAGGTAATATAACAATTACAACCAACATAACCCTCAATACAACAGCTATCATCCCATAACATTATATATAAACAACACACTGATCACATCCAGCCATATACAAAATATACTCCACAACTCACTCTATAAACAATATATTTCTAAACATTGAAACTCAAATATGCAAACATCTCAGATCAGTCTAGGGTGGAGACAAAGCATAGCCTAACTGGCATCCGACATATCCTGCTCTGATTCATTCCAACCGAGATATTTCACTCCAAATCACTTTCGGATGCGTCTTAGCTGTTAAAACATAAGTCCCAAGATCATTACGACTGATTTGGTTGTAAAATCTTAAGAAACGGGTGAAATTACATCAATTACGACTAAAATGGGAAAAATCAGGTCCCATACTCAAAAAACTCAAACCAATCCCCGTAAATTAATTCCCAAAAAATTCCAATTTCATAGCCAGAAATTTGGCCCAAAATGGACCCCTGAAGACCAAGAAAAGGCCCAAAAATGAAGTTAAAAAATTTATCGGGTAAACATGATTTTCAAAACTTTCTTTCTCAAAATTCTCTAAAACTGGAAAAACTAAGTGAACACCTAGCACACCACAGCATCCCTCCCAGAACACAGAACAATGTAGACACAAATTTCACTTAATTTCATTAAGAAATGGCCAAGATATTACAATGAAAAGTTTTTACTCATTCCTGACATATCAACGAAGAAAAACATGAATTTACCTCAAAATACGTGTCAAATTTCGAATCTGACTTCAGCACGACATTCCTTGTGAAAATCAAGTCATGTAGCCTTTTGAATCTCTCAATTCTGATGAAAAATGAGCTTGGAATCACAGTATGAAGTTTAAGTAATATATATATATATATATATATAGGAACAGGGGCTGGCTGACATGTCTCTAACATGTGGTAGAGGCTGAGTGTGCCATGTGTCAGCCCCCATAACCTGCCACTTGGCACTCTCTCTTTCCATTCTTTTTTAATCTCTTTTCCATAGTTTCGAGCTCATTCAGACTCTAAATTTTTTAAATGAACTGTGTAATCCTATGAATTTCAACATTCTAGACCCAACGGTGTAGTCAGAATTTCCAACGGAGCTTCCTACAATAATGTGAGGTCTCACTCCTTTATACACAACTTTTAATAGAAAGCCCTACGGGGGTCAAATCACATCCGGATGTCCTTGGTATCAATTAAAGGGTCGTCCTAGACCAAAATCGATGTTTCGGAGCTAACTGCGCCATCAAACGATTCCTGAGAGCATTGACTTGGTCAACTATTCATCGGTTCCCGCGACCAAATTTGTAATCTATGATATAATTGCATCGGACATGCTCCTAGCCTAATTCAACCTTTCCTGAGCTAATGGGATCATCAGAATGCCATTCTAAGATCTTTTACTAGGACTTTACCCGAAAACTCATTTTATGAATATAACTTCCCGGTTAACTCAAAAATCCATATAACTCCCGAATAATCCAACCAATAATCATTCTCAATAGACCCGAGGTCACTATACACATGCTCATATTAACATAATAGCAACAAAATCATATAAATGACCCAGAGGGTCATTACAACATCGCCCACGAATAAGACTTTCATTTGCGGAAGAACGAACATAGGCATACCTATAGGCTCCAATTCACACCATGAGTATATAAGTCGCAAGAATGTTCTATATTTCTACAATAATTCAGTACCACCCTCGCTATCCAGAAATCGCATCACCTTTCTAAAAATAACAACTAGTCGGTGCGGCAATTCTACCAGGAAGTCTCAAGAATTAACTATATGTCCCATCTGCTTAATCAATTGACAAGTCACATCTAAGACCCTAAAAAATGTCCATTAGAAGTGCTCAGAATTGTAATTTCCATGTATCTCAAAATTTATGCGCGATATCAAAATCTGATTCATATTATTGTTCAGAGGGCCAAATTGAGTGGGCGATGAGTCTAACCCCGATTTTAGAGCAACCATAGAAAATTTTGAAATATCAAAGTTTGACGAAAATAGTATGAATACGCATTTGTGGCACTACATGCCCCTGAATATTTTCTGTTCAGTTTTTCAAGTTCGGTCCAAGACTTTCAAGTCTTGGGCCTAAGCCTTCCCACACGAGAAAATACCTATACTTAGTCATTTTTCACCCTCATATCATTCAACACATTCCCCAATACTTATTCAAATACTTAGCCAAATATTTTACTCCTAAACTCAAGTCTCAAAACCCTTTCCGGATCTTAAGGATTGCACTTAAGCTCCAAGTCTCCATCTCTAATCTTCATCAAGTTCATCTCCAAAGCTATGGTATGTGGGTTTCTTTCATGGGTTCCTCTCAGACATGATGCCCAAACTTCTTTCTACCTAAAATTGGATGATTTAAAGTTGATTTACTCATGAATCTTATTTACTTTGAAAATCATTGCACGCTATGTTGGGGCTTAAGAAATTGTGATTATTTTACTATGTTTTGATCTATGAATCTAAGATCTATTATAAGATTTGATGATGGATTTTGATGTATGTTGCTTGAGGGTGTTACCAAATATCTATTGAAGGTTTTGCATTGAATTTTCTAGCATGATTTCAGTCTTGAATTGCATAGTTTAACACTAGCACTACACACCCTCTAAGTGCTTGATAAAATATCTAATTATAATTTTTTGAAGAATTAAGGTCCAACACATGTCTTATGAGTTGAATGACTATAGATGATGGTATGAATATATATATATATATATACACACATATATATACATACATACATACATACATATATTATCTCTATAGTGTTGGGATGACCAAGCCTCACTCTTGAGGTGGTAGGCCCATGCAACCATGTTGGGGGTTTATACCCATCATCTTGTTGGAGGTTTGTACTCATCAAACTTTTTGGGTGGGCTTGTACTCAATCAACCTGTTGGGGGGTTTGTATCTCATCAACCTCATGAAGGGGTTTGTACCTCATGCGTCTCTCCAAGGAGGTGGTATAAGCATGGTTTTACTTCAAGCATCATTCATACTTGTCATGTTGTTAGTATGTTATTCATTTCTTATGATAATACATTTTGCCTATGATGTCTATCTCTTGTTGCATTGCATCCTACATACTTAGTACATTAAAATGTACTAATACATACTCTATGCCTAGATGATGTCACCATGTAGGAATCGGAGCCCCACTTGAGTAACCTCCTCCACGTGTCTAGTTTGATATCTCTCAATCTTGTATGTGAGTCCTCCATTCCGGGGACAATGTTTATGATCCTATGTTATGTCCTAAGACCATCTTCCTTTTATGTATGTATTGACTATGAGGGTGAGCTCGGTTGCTTGTCTTGTCCCTCGCTCTTATCTATGTAGTAGAGGTGTTGTTGGACATGTTATGTATCTATGCTATGAGCCTGTTTCTTGATGTTTATAATATGGAAGTCTACCCTTAGTCCCACTTTCCCCTTGTTTATGCTTATCTCTTATTTTTATTTTAATTGTTTCCATGACCAAGGATATGTAATGATATGCTATGAGGCTTGTTTGGGGTTCCTTCGGGTTCCCCATTCGCCAGTCACGCCTAGTCCCTAAGCTTGGTTGTGAGAAAGATAGTATTAAATCACTAGGTTGTTAGATCCTTGACGTCCAACACATCGCGTTGATTAGATTCTTATTCATGGTTGTGAAGCACGCCACAACTATGAATAGGAGGCTACAAGGCGTTCTAGGAAATGTTTCATTGCTTCATGATGTATGTCATGCGATGGAATTAGGTCCCCTAGGGCTTATTGCTAATCCCTAGCTATTACATTACAGGATATGTCTCAAGCTACTCAAGATGGTGATATGGCGAATATGGAGGTTCACAATGCTCTGTGGGTTTTGGCCAAAGCGGCGACAAAATTGGCAACTCACCTCGATCAACAAGTGAGTGCGCCTGAGACTTTAATTGGTAAAGGGAGAGGTAGTGAGGCCAAGATGGCTCGTATTGAAGAAAGTTCCAAAGTATCAAGGATAGAGGTGATGTTATGTGTCCAACATGTGGTAAGTTCATAGGGGCCCATGCTTAAAAGGCACCAATACTTGTTTTGGTTGTGGCAAAGTGAGATATAAGAGCAAGGATTGTCCTCATAGGCGAACTAAGAGTAAAGGAGGTGATGGTGGGATGACTAATCCCAAGTGCCAAGGGTGTGGGAAGTATCATGGTGGCCCATGCTTGAGGAAGACCAATGCTTATTATGGATGTAGTAAAGTGGGTCACAAGCTAGTGGATTGTCCATATGTTCGAAGGAAGTGTAAAGATGGTGGACCTTTAGATCAAGGAAGTCATGTTGATCAAGTGGCTCAAGAAGGGGATGAGGTGCCCGGTGTTGCTACCGATATGTTGAAATTTTCTTTGGCTTTGATGTGTTTGCATTGACGGGCCCGGTGTGCCACTATTCCTTTCATTATTCTTTTGGTTTCTAGTGGGTTTCATATGTGTCCTAAACTCTCTTTGGTATCAATCTCATTGGTGAGCCTATTATTATTTGAATGTTCATAGGTGTTGTTCCGTGTTCATATTGCGTTAGGTCTTACCTTGTGACTTGTTGAGTTTGTGTGGTGGATTTTGATACTATGATTAGGATGGATAAGTTGCCTCCGCTCCTATCTTATCCCCACAGGATGGGGTGGAAGGGTTTGTTTTGTATTGTGATGTCACCCAGATTGGTTTAGGTTGTGTGTTGATGCAAGATGGTTAGGGTGAAGCCTATGCTTTTAGATAATTTGAGATGTATGAGAAGTGTTATCCTACCTACGACTTTAAGTTGGCCGCCGTGGTATTTTCTTTGAATTAATGTCATTGGTTTTATGGATGTATGTTTATGTATTTATGATTCACTAGAGTCTCCAGTTTGCGTTCACCCAAAGGATCATAGCTTGATACAAAGAAGGTGGTTAGAAATTCTTAAGCATTGTGATGTGAGTGTGTATTATTGTCTCGGTAAGGCTAATGTTGTGGCGGATGCTTTGAGGAGGGTGTCCATGGGTGGCCTAGCACATGTCGATGGCGGTGATAAACAGGTAGCTAGAGAGATGCATCAGTTGGCTAGATTGGGGTTAAATTAGAAGAGGTTGGTAATGGCGATGTTGTTGTTGTTGATGGTTCTAAATCGTTATTGGTTGATGAGTTAAGAGCAAAGCAAGATCTTGATCCCTACTTGTTAGAATTGAAAGCCTTGGTGAAAGGGGGCAAGGCGGAGGTTTTCTCCTAATGGGGAGCTAGTGCCCATAGATACCAAGGTAGGTTGTATGTACCTAGTATTGATGGCTTGGCAAAAATGATCCTTGATGAAGCCCATAATTCTTCTTATTCTATTCACCCGGGTTCTACCAAATGTGTAGAGATTTGAGAGATGTGTATTAGTAAGGAGGCATGAAGAAAGGCATTGCCAAATTTGTTTCTGGTTGTCATAGTTGTCAACATGTTAAAGCCGAAAAGGCCGGGTGGCCTAACCGAAGACATAGAGATTCCTACTTGGAAGTGGGAGGTGATTAATATGGATTTTTGTGGTTGGATTGCCCAAGACTAGAAAGGGTTTTGATTCCATTTGGGTTGTGGTTGATAGGATGACGAAATCGGCTCATTTTCTACCGGTTAAGACCAAATATGGGGATAAAGATTATGGTATGTTGTACATTCATGACTTGGTAAGGTTTCATGGGGTTCCTTTGTCCATCATATCGGATCATTGTGCTCAATTTGCTTCCCACTTTTGGAGGTCTTTTCAAAGGGGTCTTGGTACAAGAGTTAAGCTTAGTACGACCTTTTACCCTTAAACGGATGGTCAGGCCGAAGGAACTATCCAAACACTTGAGGATATTCCTAGGGCTTGTATTTTGGAGTTCATGGATAGTTGGGATGATTATCTTCCATTGATTGAGTTTGCCTATAACAATAGCCATCATTCTACCATTGATAAGGCTCTTTTTGAGGCTCTCTATGGTAGGAATTATAGATCACCAGTTGGGTGGTTTGAAGTGGGAGAGATGGTTTTGTTGGGTCCAGATCTGGTTATGGATGCTTTGGATAAGGTAGGGTTGATGAGGGAAAGGTTAGTGATAGCCCAAAGTCCTCAAAAGACATATGTCGAAGTGAGAAGAAGAGAGCTTGAATTCAAAGTTAGTGAATGAGGCTAATTGAAGGTTTCGCTCATGAAAGGTGTGTTTTGTATCGGTAAAGAGGGAACTGAATTCATGGTTTGTGATTCTTCCGAGGGTGTTGAGGAAGGTTAGTAAGGCTGCATATGAATAGGGAGTGCCTTTGGATACAGATATGGTTCGTCTGGTTCTTCATGTTTCTAGGATTAAGGAGGGGTGTTGGTGATTCAAGTGTTATAGGACTCTTGAGATTATGTACATTATGGGGGATGAGTCGACTTATGAGGAGGTCTGGTGGAGAAGTTGGGTGGACATAAGAAAAGGTTGATTTGTGAGGGTGTAGTGTTCATCAAGGTCCATTGGAAGAATCGTCAAGTCGATAATATCTCTCGGGGAGTCGGAGTAGGAATGAAGGAGAAATATTTGTACTTCTTTCATTCTATTCAAGCTTATGATAACACGCCAAGTCCTTTTATAATTCTAAGTCTTATGTTTCAGTCCCTAAGTCATTTGCATGCATTCATGTTTACATTGAAAAGGTTCATGGTGATTTTACCCTTATGTTGAGATTTCGGAAATGGTATTTTAAGTTTGTTGTTGCATTCTTGTAGGGCTGATCCCTTTATGATTACTTTTGCTTGTACTTCGCTTTGACGTTTGGGGACGAATGTTCCCAAGGGGGAAGTATATTGTACTACCCCAAAAAGTGCTCGAAAATGTGTCTCGAAAGTGCCCGGAATCGTAATTTTAATAATCTCAAAATCCATGCATGATATGAAAAATGCCGACTTCATATTCTTTTTTAGGGGAACAAATTGAGTGGGAAATGGGTCTAACCCCGATTTTAGAGCAACCATAGCTAATTTCAAAATTTCAAAGATTGACGAAAATAGTGTGAGTGCGCGTTTGTGGCGTGACGCGCCCTGTATATTTTTTTGTTAAGTTTTTCAAGTTTGTTCCAAGACTTTTAAGTCTTGGGTCTAAGCCTTCCCACACGAGAAAATACCTATACTTAGCCATTTTTCATACTCATATCATTTAAAACATTTCCCAATACACATTCAAACACTTAGCCAAATATTTTACTCCTAAACTTAGGTTTCAAAACCCTTTTGGATATTAAGGACTGCACTCAATCTTCAAGTCTCCATCTCCAATCTTCATCGAGTTTATCTCCAAAGCTAAGGTATGTGGATTTCTTTCATGGGTTCTTTTCACCATGATGCCCAAGCTTCTTTTTACCTAGAATTGCATGAATTAAAGTTGATTTACTCATGGGTCTTATTTATTTTGAAAATCACTGCATGCTATGTTGGGTTTATGAAATTGTGACTATTTTATGATGTTTTGCCCTATGAATCTAAGATCTATTGTAAGATTTTATAATGGGTTTTGATGTATTTGCTTGAGGGTGTTACCAAGTATCTATTGAAGGTTTAACATTGAATTTTCTAGCATGATTTTACTCTTGAATTGCATGATTTTACACTAGCACTACACACCCTCTAAGTATTTCATAAAATGTCCGGTTATGGTTTCTTGAGGAATTGAAGGTTTAATATATGTCTTATGAGTTGAATAACTATATGATGATGGGAGGAATATGTCTCTGTGTGTGTGTGTGTGTGTGTGTGTGTGTGTGTGTGTATATATATATATAGTGTTGGGGATGGCCAAACCTCACTCGGGAGGTTGTAGTCCTGGGTATCCATGTTGAAGGGTTTGTATCTCGATCGCCTCGCTTGGAAGGTTGCAGGCCCATGCAACCATGTTGGAGGTTTGTACCCATCAACCTTTTGGGGGTTTGTACTCATCAACCTTGTTGGGGGGTTTGTACTCCATCAACCTTTTGGGTTTTGTACTCATCAACCTTGTTGGGGGTTTTGTATTCCATCAACTTGTTGGGGGGTTTTGTACCTCATCAACCTCATGAAGGGGTTTGTACCTATAACGACCTTAAAAAGTGCCCAAAAAGGTGACTTGAAATGCTCAGAATTTTAATTTTCATATATCTCAAAACCTATTTGTTATCTGAAAAATCTAAATTTGGATTCTTATTCAAGGGGTCCAAATTAGGTGGAAGAGGATCTAACTCCGATTTAAAGGAGAAAGATTAGCCATTACAAAATTCCAAAGTATGATTTCCAGAGGGGTTTTTGCATCCCCTCACGATGCACCCCTGTGTATTTTTGGACACTGTTTTTCAGCTTCGGTCCAAGTTATTAAGTCTTGGACCTAAAAGCTCTCATACATATTTTTACCTATACTTAGTCGTATTTTACCCTCATATTACCCTAAAGATTTGCCAATACTCACTCAAACACTTAGTCATATTTTCACTCCCCAAACTCAAGTCCAAAACCCTCATCCCAAGCTAAGGTTCTCCTTCAAGGTTCTTCTCCAAGCTTCAAGTCTCCATCTCCAATCTTCACCAAGTTCATCTATAAGCTAAGGTATGTGGGTTTCTTTCATGGGTTCCTTTCACCCATGATACCCAAGCCTCCTTTTACTCAAATTGAAGGATTTAATGTTGATTTACAAAAGGGTCTTGATTTTTATCAAATTCACTGCACACTATGTTAAAGTTATGTATAGTTGTGACTGTTTTGCCATGTTTTGAGCTATAAATCTTTGAATTATTGTAAGATTTGAGAAGGGGTTTTGAGGTGTATCTCTTGAGGGTGTTGCAAGGTATTGATTGACGGTTTTACAATGGATTTTCTTGCATGATTTCATTTCTATAGTTCATGGTTTTATACTAGCATTACATACCCTCAAAGTGTTTAATAAAATGTCCAGAAGTTATTTCTTGAGGAGTTAAAGGTCCAAAAGCATGAAATTTGATTTGAATGATGTTATGATGATGAAATGAGGTTATGTAAATGATATAAACTATATAAAGTTTTGCATTAGACCATACCCGATCCGATGAGATAAGAGCCCGAGTAACCATATTGGGGGTTTATAGTCATCAACCATGCGAGGGGTTTATACTTCGTCACCGTGTTGGTAAGGTGTGATTACCATCAACCATGTGAAGGGTTTATACCACACACTACCAAGGGATTTTTATCTTGAATAGCTAGCTTGGTCTCTTCTACACATATAATATCCTATATGAGCATGAGTCATTTAAACATGTTTTACTTAAGCATTGATCATACATGTCATATTGTTATATTATTTCTATTGCTTAATATTATATATTTTAATTATGATGTCTATCTATTGTTGCATTGCATCTTACACTTAGTATATTCATACGTACTAACACATACTCTATGCCTTAATGATGTCACTATGTAGGAACCGGTGCCTAAGTTTATCATCCTCCTCCATATGGCTAGTTTAGTGCCATTCAAGCTAGCTAGTTAATACTCCACTTCAGGGACCTTCGTCTATGCTCTCTTGATATGTATTGAGACACTCTTTTATGTTATGTTTGACTATAAGGGTGAGCCCGGATGCTTTGTATTGGCCCCCGCTCTAATCTATGTAGTAGACATGGTTGTTGGACATGTTTTGTATTTATGATATGAGTTTAGCTCTCATCTTTTGACCATGATATTGTGAGAGCTTTTAACTTAGCCCCGTTTTCCCTATTCTTTTATCTTTGATGCTTGATTTATTCCTTCCGTGACCAAAGATGTGTAATAATGCTTTGTGTGGCTTGCTTGGGCTCCCCTAGGGTTCTCCTTGCACCGTGTCACGTCTAGGCCCTAGGCTTGATCCTAGGCTTGATATCAGAGCACTAGGTTGATAGATCCTTGGAGTCCAACACACCGCGTCTATTAAGGTCCTATTCATAGTTGTGAAGCGCACCATGACTATCAATAGGAGGCTATGAGACGTTTTAGGAAATATTTTCCTTCTTCATGTTCTATGTCATGCTATAAAGTTGTGGTAAGTTTTCCCCACTAATGATTGTTCTTTGCTACGCTAGATCATGCCACACACTAGAAGAAGACGGGCTTAAACTCCCAAGGAGCAACCTACCAATGGTACGCTTCGGGATGCTCTTACTATGCTTGCCCAAGTGTTGGTCAACCAAGTCCAACAAGGGGCCCAAGACCCTCATGCTACTACCCCAGGAGCTAGGGTAAGAGACTTCATAAGGATGAATCCTTCGGTTTTTCATGAGTCAAAGGTGGATGAATATCCACAAGAGTTCATTGATGAGGTCTACAAAATCTTGAATATCATAGGTGTTGCGCCGAATGAAAAGGCGGCGTTGGTGGCGTGCTAACTCAAAGGGGTATCCCAAATTTGAAAGGGTGAGAAGGGGGTTAGTAATGTGGTGATTTGGGAGGAGTTCAAATTCGCCTTCCTTAATCAATTTTTCCCTCTTTAGCTTAAAGAAGCAAAGTTGGTAGAGTTTATGAACTTGAAACAAGGTTCTATGAGTGGGAGGGAGCATGCCCTAAGTTTAATCAACTTTCAAAGTATTCTCCTCATTTGGTGGCCGATCCTAGATCTTGGATGAATAAATTCGTGATGGGGGTCTCTGAATTGGTAATACAAAGAATGTCAGTCTGCCATACTAATTGGTGACATGGACTTATCTCGGTTGATGACCTATGCCGAGTAAATGGAAGAAGAGAAATTGAGGAAGAGAAGGGGGCATGAAGCCAAGAGGGTCCGATTTGAGGGTAAATTCCAAAAGGGTGCTAAATTTTGTCAAGGCCAAGAGCCTCCTCATGCTACTAATAGAGGATTTTCCAATGACTTCCCTAGGCCTCAAGGAGTTTGTGGGGTGGCTCCTATTGATGTGTGCCCTAAATGTGGAAGAAGCCATGGAGGCCCATGTTTGAAGGGTTCTAATGCATGCTATAAATATGGGGAGCTTGGTCACAGGAACGTAGATTGTCCAAGAAACCATGGCAAGGTATAGGGTGCTAATGCGGTCCCATTTGGGAGAGGTGGACCTCAAGGTAGTGCCCCAAGGCACAATCGATTTTATGCTCTACATGGGAGGCAAGGGTTGGTGAGGTCCTCGATGTTTGTGCTGGTATGTTAAGAATCTTTGACTTTGATGTGTATGCTTTGATTGATCTGAGTGCCACTCTTTCTTTGTTACCCCTCTTGTTGCTAAAAAGTTCCATGTTGTCCCCGAGTTGTTGCATGAGTCATATGAAGTGTCTACTCCTATTGGTGCCACTATTGTTTCTAGGAAGTTTATAGAAGTTGTCCTATTTGTATTTTGCATAAGTTGTTACCTTGTGATATTATTGAATTAGACATGGTAGATTTTGATATCATACTTGGGATGGATTGGTTGCATGCCTATTATGCGTCTATTGATTTTTAGGACCCGACGGGTCAAGTTTCAATTTCCTAATGAACCCGTCCTTAAGTAGGAGAGTCAAGATGTGGTGGTCAATGGTAGATTCATTTCATGCATTAAAGCCCATAAGTTGATTTCTAGGGGGTGTTTGTATCATCTTGTGAGGGTTAAAGA
>JAOTQR010097976.1:0-29872 GCA_025774065.1 Solanum ossicruentum | reverse complement strand
ATAACAAGAAATTCAAAGTGACCACAGCGTGTTCTGAAAGTAATCTTAGGTATATCTTTCTCCTTCACCCTCACTTGGTGATAACTTGATCTCAAATTAATTTTTAAAAGCACTTGGCACCCTGTAACTGATCAAATAAATCATCAATCCTGGGGAGGGGGTATTTATTCTTAGTTGTCACCCTATTCAATTATCGATAGTTGATACACATTCTCAAGGTGTCATCCTTTTGCATACAAATAACACTGGTGCATCCCAAGGGGACACACTAGGTCTTATAAAACCGTTCTGCAATAAGTCTTTTTAACTACTCTTTTAATTCACGCAACTCTACCAGGACCATTCTATAAGGAGGGATGGAAATAGGTTGAGTGCCTAAAAGTAAGTCAATACCAAAATCTGCTTCTCTTTCTAGAGGTAAGCATGGAAGTTCTTCAGGGAACACATCGACATTCATTCACTATTGGAACCGATTGAAGAGTTAGCGATTCTATCTCCATATCCCTTACTCTAACTAAATGACATGTATACCCCTTAGATATCATCTTTCTTGCCTTAAAATAAGAGTTAAACTTACCCTTTGGCACCCTAACATTGCCTTCCCATTCAAGAACTGCCTAATTTTGAAAGTGGAAGTACACTCTATTAGTTCGTCAATCCACGGTGGCATAGCAAGAAGCTAACCAATCCATACCCATTATAACATCGAATTTCACCATTTCTAACTCAATAAGGTCAGCCAATGTGCCACGATCACAAATAGTTACTACACAGTCATGATAAATCCTTCTATCTATAATAGATTCACCGGTTGGTGTGGACACTTCAAATGGTTAGTTCAATAATTTGGGTGTTCTCTTAAGCTTCCCAGCAAGTAGTGGAGTAATGTATGATAGTGTAGAACCAGGGTCAATTAATGCATATACATTATGTGAAAAGATGGACAATGTACCTGTGACCACATCAGGTGAAGCTTCCAAATTTTGTCGGCTCCCTAGAGAATAAGTGTGATTCTGGACTCCGCTAGAGCTATCTACCCCTCTAACACCTCTACCACGACCCATAGGTGCTTGTTGACCTCTACCTAATGGAGGAACTAATGAGGATAATACAACAACTGATCCAGTAGATTGTGCTATATCACTCATACGTCTTCTCGAGAAATCTCTCATCATATGCCCTAGCGCACCACACAAATAACAAGCATCTACCCCAACACGACATATACGTGAATGACTTCTTCCACACCATTTACAAGGTTGTTTATGAACATTTGCTGGCCTGTTGAATATCCTGTTGTCCGGGCACCTTGCCCTTCACTTCTTGGACCATACTGATATCTCCTAGACCCCTGAAGTTGTGGTGGAGCACTAGTTGCAGCGTAGGAGGATGATGTCCTAGGCGATCTATTAGAAAACTGAGGCCTAACCTCACCTTGGGGTGGTCTAAACTGCCCTGTAAGCCCTGGCCCTCTTGGACTGTGCCCTTTCTAACTCTTGTGTTCTTCTCCTTTGCCTCTAATCCTCCAATTTATGTGCAAAAACTTGCATTCTCGCTATATCCATGTCTTTGTTCAAGGAAGCAATGGTACAGTCTCTGATAAGATACATATCCAATCTATCCACATATCGATGAACTCTATCTACTATAGCAGCAACTACATTAGGAGCATACCTTGCTAGGGAATTAAATTGAAGGCTATACTCCTTCACGCTCATATTCCCTTGGTGGAGATTCAAGAACTGATCTGCACGAGCCTCTCGGATCTCTAATGGCAAGTAATGGTTAAGAAATACCTCTTTGAACTCTTTCCAGGTAGTTGGCGGTGCATTTGTACCCTTAAATTGCTTCCAACCTTCATACCACAATGTAACCACACCCTTCATCCTATAAGACACTAACTCAATAACTTCTGTACTAGTCACATATATAACATCTAAATTGTGTTGAATCTGATCAATAAAGTCTTAGGGATCTTAGGATCTGACCCAGTGAAGGATGGAGGGTCCAAATTAAGGAAATCATATATCCTTGTGCCAGTTGCCCTATTCGCACCACCTGTACCTATAACTAGACCTTCCTTCCTTTGACCTTGGCCTGCAACTATATGAGTCAATAATTGGACTGCATTTCTCAAATCCTGCACGATAGCATCGATAGGTAGTTCTAGGGGAATTTCACTACTTACAGGTTCATAAGGAGCTAATGGAGTTGGAGATGTCTGTGATAGAGACTCATCTTGAGCCTCATTTCATGGTCTCATCTAACTGGTATACCAACCACCACTTCTATTCCCTTCCTTTTATCGTTGTTCTTTCGGTTTCTGGTATACTTGCTATACAAAAATAATTTAGGGGTTAGACACAATCCACCAATTACACTTAGCTCTATGGCACGATCCAAAGAATGAAAAGAAAGTAACAACTCCTAAATGCCACACAACCTCCTGCTTATAAATGTGGTACACAACACATCGATAAACAAGACTCTACATAGAAACGGGTTTGTAGACTCCCTAAGATGACCCGCTCTGATACCACTTCTGTCACGCCCAATATCCCATTAAGGTGGACTGGCACCCATTGCCCATAAGTCCTGGGATAACCAACCTATATCTATGCACTTTCTATACATATTATAAGGGATTCCTACGTTCAACATGCCTTTAAGAAAGAAAACAATAATAACAAGCCAAAAGGAGATGCATATGGCTAGGCCACTGGGGCCACGGTGTTTAAAGTATGAGACATGACCACACTTTAATTTACACAGTCTACAAAGCCTCTAGATAAATAAAAGTATCTGATAAGCGTCAGGACAGGCCCTGCCTCAGCTAACTATACAATACAAAACTATAAGCTCTAGATGCACAAAGCTTCGAAGAAACCTAGAGCTTTATAATAGCAGCTCGATCTACAATCACCTGTACCTGCAGCATGAAATGCAGGTCTCCCATAAGGGACGTCAGTATGAGATAACGTACTAAATATGTAAGGTAGAAAATACTATATATGAAGTAATAACTCAAATGAGACTATACACTAGTGTAGGATAAGAGGCCACCTTTAGTTATACTGTGGGATCATGTACTTTATGTTTTTTATTACTTTATCTTTACTATATATCTGTGCATAGCAAGTAATAAAAATGACCAGCTGATCAGTGGTAATCTACGGTGGGATTGGCCCTGGCTAGGCTTTTCCTTTCACCCCTTGGGCTGCCCCCCATGATAGGATCGACCCTGGCTAGGTGATTCTTTCACCCCTCGGGTTACCACCCATCAACAAGCAATATACTTTATCTTTCAATTGCCTTTGAGATGATTCTTTTGGTGGTCATAATATTGGAGCTGTAGGATTGTAGATACAACATATGACATATAAACAATTACAAAAGACAACACCATAATCAAATGAGTAGGTTACACAAAGAATGAAATGCATAGGAGGTAGAATAGCACATGAACTTTATTTAGTAGAACAAACTCGTGTATTTTGGTATACAAGTATGTATGCATATTTGAAGATGACAATGTCTAGGAGCATACAAACATGTGAAAGAGTTGAGACACGGTTAATAATTGAGTCAGAGTTAGTAAGTGCCTTTATGTGCCAAGGAGGGATCTATGTTTCATGCCAAATAATACGAAATGAAGTAGCCTTACATACCTCGTTGTACGACATTGCTATTAATCGAGATAACCTTACCTTCGTCCAAATATTTATCTACAATATAGTAGGTAATAAAACTAGCATTAGCAGCCAATTGATACATCTTGATAGTCCAATCTCATAAAAAAACACATATGGGCAGTAAGCGGATAATTATATACCCAACCATATTCTTTCAACCTTTCCTCCCCTAATAGTATTTTCTAATACACATTCTCATATAAATATCTTGTGCAGCCTATTTTAGTGCCATAATAGACCTACAACAGCCCATAAGGCATAACACATAACAATTTTTTGCAACATACAAATGGCGGCATAACGTTACATCCCTTCACTACATTTTGACATTGATAATCCCGAACCTGTTTCAACTTTACCCAAACTGTCCTTAGCACATCTATAAATAAAAAAATCCTTAAAATAGTCTTAGTATAGTACATAATAATTTATGAAGGACGTGAGGTAATAACCTTCCATCCATCAGCCCACAAGTTCGTACTAAGAACACAATTGCGATATCCTATAAGAACTCACTTTTGCAGACTGTAAAAATGGTGCAGCAGCCTTCATACATCATTATAGAGCCAATACTCATTAAGAAAAGTAGCCTCCCTTCATAATCAATACAACGAAAAAGAGAAAAGTTTCCAAATAAACAAGAAATATGTACAACAACTTTTGGAACACATGTTGTCCAATAATTTCAGCAAGCACAACTAGCATATATTTCTTGTTTGTCATGGGATAAGTATAATAAATACATGGATATTTACACTTACCTTATCCTTCATGATTCAAGTTTTCTTTCAAGAACCCTAGAGGGTTGTATTGGCAGCCTTGTGAAGTGAAGCAAAGAGAAAACAAAAGTCTTTAGGAAAGCTGAAAAATTGTTTCCAAAGTGAAATGATTTCAGAGGCTGTTTTTGAGCCCTTGTAAAGACTCTCTTTGGCCGACTTTCTCTTGAATTTTTGACCACATATTACCAAATATTATTAATCTAGTGAAGCAACAGCTTGGCCCTCACACTTAGGCCTAAATGGGTCTCAACGTTGATGGGCCTTGGTTGCCCATTTTCTTAATTCCTCTTCACTTAGTTTGGGCCCAATTTTCCAAGTAGATGGTAAAATACGGGCTAAAGTTGCACTCTTAAAACGAACTTTATTCATAATCAGAATTGGACAAATTCGACATCAGGCCTCGTCTCCATTTAGCTAGCAAATTTAACTAAGCAAGTAGATGACTCACCTGCTAGCTTAGTACATCCTACAAGCACCTCACTTCTCTCATTTCATTTAAAGTCATGATCTCCTCCATTTGACTTAAAACTTACTTACTCTCGACCCTCTTCAGCGTTAGACATACATATCACCCTCTAATTTGAGATTCAAGCTCTTTTTAAAATGGACACTAATTTGACCAAACCATATCATGCTTTCTTTGTGTAGAACTAGTATTGTAAGATGTGGGGTATTACAAATTGGTTGGTGAATTGTTCCACCCTACAACCCTTGGTGACTAAGGTGTGAACCCCTCGACATGGTTCAAGGTACAAACCCCTCGACATGGTTTGTGGATCATCACACCCTACCACTATTGGTGACCGAGGTACAAAACCCTGACATGATTATCAAGGTACAAACCCCTTTGACATGGTTATCAAGGTACAAACACCTCGACATGGTTACCCGGCGCGCAACCCCCAAGTAGGGCATGATCACATTCCAACACTATATAGGAGAAAACCATATACATATGTTCATTTCATCATCATATAGTCATTTAACTCATACGACATGCACTGGGCCTTCAAATCCTCATGATAACCACAATCATACATTTTATCAAATACTTGGCGAGTGTGTAGTGCTAGTTTAAAACCGTGAAATTTAGGGATGAAATCATGTAAGAAACTCCCATGTAAAGCCATCAATCAATACCTGGTAACACTGTCAAACAATATTCATCAAAACCCGTCATCGAATCTCACTATAGTTCTTAGATTCGTAGCTCAAAGAACATAGTAAAATAATTACAATTTCATAAGACCCAACATAGTGTGCAGTGAATTTCATAATAAGTAAGACCCATGAGTAAATCAACTTCAAAATCATGAAAATTTGAGAAAAAGGAAGTTTGGGCATCATGGGTGAAAGAAACCGACATACCTTAGCTTGGGAGAATAGCTTGATGAAGATTGGAGATGGAGACTTGAAGCTTGATTGCTAACCTTAGAATCCGAATAAGTTTTGAACTTGAATTTAGGATATAAAATATTGTCTAAGTGTTTGGGAGTGTATTTGGAAATGTCTTGAATGATATAAGAGTGAAATAAGGCTAAGTGTATGCATTTTCATGCATGGGACAAGACCTAAAGCCTTAGACCGAGATAGAAAAACAAAGAAAGCTTTGTGCTAAGGCGCCCCCGTGGCGCGTCATGCTAGGGATGCGAAAACCTCTATGGAATTCAATTTTTGGTAAATTGAAATTGCGATTCATTTGCTCTAAAATTAGGGTTAGACCCATTCCCCACTCAATTTGACCCCTGGACAAAATATGAAGTCGGATTTTCAATATCGCATACGAATTTTGAGATATATGAAAATTATGATTCCAGACACTTCTGAGGTACATTTTTGGGCACTTTTGGGGTTATTTCAGAATAACCGGGATATTGTCGCTTTTGCACTGAGGACCTTGTAGCAATTGCACTACAATGTTAAACTCTTGCAAGAGCTCCTAACTCATAGTGCGCACTCATAGTGCACTTCTTTGTAACCAAGTCCTTCACAAACTTCGCATACCCTGGCATCTTCTCCAATTCCTTAATGAGAGAGACATTGATGGAGAGTTAGTTCAGTATGGGAGAGAAAATGCTTGAACTTACGCTCCTCCTTCTTTTTGATTCTTTGAGGGAAAGAAGGAGGTGGTCTAGGAACGAGCTTCAGCTTTTGTGGCACCTCTGCAGCATCACTCATCCCATGCTTGGCACAATCATCTCCGGTATCATCATCTTTGACCTCAACTATCTCTTCTCAAACATAATTATCATCGACCAACATAGGAGGATCAATGGTACTTTTACCACCATGAGTAATGATTGTCATACACTGCCCTTCATTCTTTGGATTCTGAACTGTATAGCTAGGCAGTCTACCTCTCTGACGCTGGTTTAGTTGAGTTGATACTTGACCAAACTGTTGATCTAGTTATTTGATACCAACATAATAAGACTCGATTTTTTGATTTATGCTGGAGATGTCAGACTTTATCCCCCTCAAGGTCTAATATTGTGTGTCAGCCTTATTCAATAGTCAGTCAAACACCTCCTCAACATTGGAACTACTAGCACCAGTATCATGATTATATGGTGAAACATAAACACCATTTCTATAGCCATCTCTACGACCCTAATTAACATCTCTGTCTTGGCCTCTATTACTATCGTAGTAACCTCTACTATTATCTTTAAAAGCACTAAATCTGTTATAATTTCGACCTTAGTTTTCTTGACCTTGGCACCAATAGTTCTAACTGGACCCTTGGGGATTGGTCCAACAACCCCCCTTTCGATCAGCAACGAAGCAAGTGTCCTATTCATAGTAAGGCTCCTCGTACATGTGCGCTCACGGGGGATGATGAACAACTATATTAACTTTGTTCTTGATTCTGCTTCATCATCACCTCTATGTTAGTACTAATCTAATCAAGCTCTTGCATTATCTCCTCATTTATTTTAGCTTGCTCTGAATTAATACTAACAGCACACGAGCTCTTTGTAGATGATTTGTCCCTTGGCCCCTATGCGTGACATGCTGATGTTCACGCTCCAATAAGAAAGCAGTCATTGTCAGCAATTAACCTAATCGAAGGTTAGGGTCAAATCCATAGGGAATACACGACTTGACTATAAGACTTCACTACTAATCATTTCAAGCATCAATAACTAAAATCTCTAAATGAGGGGTGGGGGGTTGTGATTTACAAATAAAAAGTAAAATTACAACTATACCACTACGTGGGAAAACACTCAATTTTAGGGATAGCTTGGGGATTGTGTTCCCCATGGTTCATTGACTCGACTACCTTAGGTAACATAACCACAATTAAAGATTAGCATGCAGGACGATAACTTAGGTTCTTTCAGCCCTCTTGTGAAGGTGAAGGATGAATTTCACCTTGGTGTTTGGTCGGAAACCATAGTGTGCCAACTAACCATTACCAATTATCCAGTCAACCTCTCCTTGGTTAGGTTCGATTTATTAGATGAGAAGACATCGATTGAATCCTATCATCTACTTCCCTTTTCCTATTTGTCACTGCCTTGGTCGAGATCGTGATAGTAGGTGGGGTTTGGTGTTGGCCACCACCAAACAATAATCATAAAGAAGGGAATTAGACAATACATTCAAAACCTTAATCATAAAATTGCAATAAACCTACGTTATCTCAAGACAACTACCCATGGTTCCTACAACCCCAAGTTATGGGTGCTTAGTTGCTCATGGATAAGGCAAAACAAGCAAAAATGCACATACAAGATGTGAATGAAAGTTTTCCTAACAACAATGAAGAAAGTAGGCATCAGAGGTTGCAAACCCACAAGCTTGATTGATCAACAATAAGTACAAGGCAAGATTTGCAATCCCCAAAATTGGATTTCCCAAGAGAGAACAATAAACTAATCTAAAAAATTAAGAAAAGATTCAAAGATGATTGTAAAATGTCTCCTGGTCGAACTCCCTTCTAAAAACCTAACTTAAACTATATATAGTATTTATAAAATAACCCTAGAATTGATATAGAAAAGATAGCTAGCAGCTGATAAGTCACACAGGTACGACTCGAAGGATGACCTACGATTCATAGTCGAGGTCTCGTATCAGGTTCTTGGCATTTTGGACTAAACTAGTACAACCCATAGGTACGAGTTGTTGCTTGAGCTACGACTCGTATGTTCTTCTCATAGTCTTGATCTTTAGTTTTTGGTCCAACATTTTGGCTCTCTAATTCCTGCTATGAGTCACATATATGAGTCATAGTGAAACTTACGACTCATAGGATGGCCTCGTAGGGGTGACCTCCACTTAGCTAATTTCTGAATTTTTGGTCTCTGATTCTTGCTACAACACACCCTATGCCTTGTATCTTGGGCTACGACTAGTAAGTGTGCTTGTATGTCCTAAGCTTCAGCAAAATCCACAACTTTTCTTCAAAATCATGCCAACCTAACTTTTCTGCATGAAAAACTAAAAAACACATAAAAACCATAAAAAGTCGCATGAAGAACTCACAAAATCCCTTGTTTTAGGCATTAAATGTGTTGTGTTTTGACAGCACATCAACATCCTCAAGTTAGAATTGTTGCTTGTCCTCAAGTGACGACTCGATCTATGCAGACAAAGAGAAATATATAGCAGCTATGCTAATGGCATATACCATAATCCTTTGATTCAGGTACCCAACTACTACTTGCAAATTAGGATTGCAAATTATTAAGCAAACAAGAACATAATGAGACACCTGGTAATCCAACTATGACAAGCTAAGGAGCATCAACCATCCACAATCACTAGTATAGTCTTATGCTAGTCAAGTAGTGCAAATGCCCTCACTGGAAAGAAGTCCCTCATACAAACTCAAAAGCATTTAGAACTTAGGGACTGAGGAAGCATTCTCACTCCCACAATTGAAATTCAACGCATACTGACTAACACCATAGGCTTGCCTCTATACTCATCTTCTTGCTTGGTGATAAAGTAGATTTGGATCGCTTTAGGACTTATAGGCTTGTAACATAGGCTCAGGGTGCTTTGGTATGGTATTTTGGGCAAGTAGTGACTAAAAGCTATCCTTCAATCATGTTTACCAACACTTTTTGCTTTCTTATCCAACCTTTTTAATCAATCCACCCTTATTCTCCTGTTTTGAACTTTTCTCGAGTGTTTTCCTTCTCTTTTTCAGTTGTACCTCGATTTCAAACTCATTTTTGCTGCTTTTTCTCAACTAAAGGCAATTTTGTTTCTTTTTCTTCACTATGTTCATGCTTTTTCATTTCTTTCTTACTTTACCACAATAAAGGCCACTCGATCTATGCAGACAAAGAGAAATATATAGCAGCTATGCTAATGGCATATACCATAATCCTTTGATTCAGGTACCCAACTACTACTTGCAAATTAGGATTGCAAATTATTAAGCAAACAAGAACATAATGAGACACCTGGTAATCCAACTATGACAAGCTAAGGAGCATCAACCATCCACAATCACTAGTATAGTCTTATGCTAGTCAAGTAGTGCAAATGCCCTCACTGGAAAGAAGTCCCTCATACAAACTCAAAAGCATTTAGAACTTAGGGACTGAGGAAGCATTCTCACTCCCACAATTGAAATTCAACGCATACTGACTAACACCATAGGCTTGCCTCTATACTCATCTTCTTGCTTGGTGATAAAGTAGATTTGGATCGCTTTAGGACTTATAGGCTTGTAACATAGGCTCAGGGTGCTTTGGTATGGTATTTTGGGCAAGTAGTGACTAAAAGCTATCCTTCAATCATGTTTACCAACACTTTTTGCTTTCTTATCCAACCTTTTTAATCAATCCACCCTTATTCTCCTGTTTTGAACTTTTCTCGAGTGTTTTCCTTCTCTTTTTCAGTTGTACCTCGATTTCAAACTCATTTTTGCTGCTTTTTCTCAACTAAAGGCAATTTTGTTTCTTTTTCTTCACTATGTTCATGCTTTTTCATTTCTTTCTTGATTTCCCAACTAACCACCATATTACTATTACTTTACCACAATAAAGGCCACTCTCAACTTAGGCTTTTAGCCTGAGGTGAACTACACAACATCTATTCCTCACACCAGGGCCACAACTTGTAGCCACCCTTAACTTAGGCTTCTAGCCTTAATTAAGGTTCACATGTCCAAGGATAGACCAGGGCCACTATTAAGATATTTCATCAAACAAAGTTAAGCTAGCAAGGTATCAAGAAAGAATGAGTACATGAGAAGCTCAAAAATTTGGAGCAACGGATTCACTCACTCATCTGGTGAGTAATTTAGGTTAAATGTGGGTTCACTCAAAGAATAAAGGTCCACCATATCACCAAACCAATCCTAGAGTACTGAGGCAACTTCTGGGTTCATACAAGATGCATAAATGCAGTAAAAATAAGCTCACAATAGACATGATAGTTGCATCCACAATCAAGTATAGACTCACAAGTCATGCTTTCAGTCTCAACTTGCCTTCACAATATCATAACAAACATTGTCAGATACTCAAAGATGTATAAACGCATCAACAACTACAAACTCAAAAATTTTGAGGGTACCTAATTTTTCATCAAAACTTTTAAAATGCATCAAGAAATTATGTATATGCCAATAGATAACACTACTATGAATTTAAACATTATCTACACTACCTAAACATGCCAGTTCAACAGAAAAGTAAAAAGAAGCACGGCAAGAAAACCTTGGGATCAAAAATAGGGGAAGTTATGAACTTGACGCTACTCAGACTTCACCTTAATCCATACTTCTCACACCCCACCAAAATAGGATATTTTGTCCTCAAAGTAAACATAAGAACGAGAAACAACAACGATAACATAGATATATATATATATATATATATACATATATATACACACACACACATACATACATTAAAAACCAAAAGCTAACATCCACAATATAAGTTAAAACATGATCCAAACTAGAAATATTTAAACACAACCAATAATCACATAATAAAAAGATTGTCTAATAAGAGAACAAAATATCCATCATGACAAAATGAAAACTAGGGTCAAAAGAAGTCAAACATCATGGTGCATCAGGCACCGATCTCTGGCTAGTATATGGGGTCTAGGGGTATCAACTCCTCTGCAGTAGTACCGGAAGTACCCTCTCTATGTCGGGTGTACAACTGCCTCTCTCTCTGAATAAACACCAACAATAGTGACTCCTCTACCACCTCCTTTGGTATGAGCTCTCCTCCTGTCTCGGCCACTTTAGGATTGGCTCTAGGTCATCACTATGCTCAAGAGGCCTCTTACCATGGATATCTGAATGGTTGGCTAGCCACTCGAATGCCTCATCGTCTGTCGGTGCCACCTCTAGGGCTGCAATATGAGTTACCAATATTTATAATAATTTGGCCTTAAACTTGGCCAAATCCTCGGTCACAGCACTTATGTCAGTGGGCCGAACTCCTTCAAGTTGCCGGTGGACTCTTGCCTCGAAAGCATTCACCACTCTAACTCTCTTATCTACCATATCACGAGCGGATGCCTTCATTCTCTCCTTGGAGTCCCATACAGTCTGGTCAACCCATGGCCAAACCAGTGCTAATAAAGCCTGAAGCTTGGACTTTGTCGTAGCCACCCTGTGTAACAATGCCTGAAAAGCAATGGCAAAAATAACAGAATTAAAATGTAACGAAGCTACTGCTAATGCTGGAGTGTTGGAGGATGGTGTGGACTCAAACTCTACAGCAGGGATGGACTTTGTAGCAACTGAACTAGTGCCAGTAGTGGCTAAAGGTGCACTCTGAGTCGGAGGCTCTACTGGGAATGGCTTTGAAAGAGGAGGAGTTGCTCATGGTAAGGCCACCAGGTTCTTGTCAGACTATATCAGGCTGGGATCCAAGGTACATATGGCCTCTACATGAAAGTCCAGGTAGGGGTTAATAGGAACACCTGCTACACTGTATAATCGACGAATCAGAACTGGGAACAATAGTATGGTGTTGTCCGAGCTGCAATCTCATGAATCTGCTCAGAAATAATCTGGGCCTAATCTATAGCATACCCGGCTAGAATGCTGGCTAGCAACACTGCTCTCTCTAGGGTGATCACATTATCCATAAAGGTTGGTCTAATGCGCCAACGGATAATGGACAACCAAAACTTGGCCCGGAGTGAGAGGTGGGCTTTTATAATTGGATCTGCGTGGTTTGGTGACCCATGTTGGCTCAACACCCGGCTCAAAAATTTGACTGGCAATCCACTGTAAAAGTTCTGTCCTAGCCCCGATGTCCTTCCCAGTCACCACTCTTCTCATTTTATCAATATAGCCATCGTAATCTATGGTAGATTTAGGTACTTGGTAAGTGGGCCCAAACTGAACTCTTCGAATCGTCTCCTTTGAAATATCAACTTTCTTGCCTCGGACTGTCACCACCCATAGCATCGATTTTTCAATTGGCTTCTTATTCTTTGGCAACCCCCGGTGGAGTAGCAAGATATGCCGTATAGAACTCACGGACTATGTAAGGGGCATATTTGCCCAAATTCTGTGTGGTCCATCATAGTCTGTGCTCATCTAACCCAGCATCCAATCTGGGCACTCTTTCTAATCTGAAGGCATTCAATCTGGACTCCTCATGAAACTGGCGGGCCAGTTTGCCTTATCCCTTTGGCTCTAACCACTGGTAGTAAATTTCTTTCATACCAGCAACACACCATCTGCGGTCGACTGGGGTTGGGACTAGACTTCCTCCTGCTGGGTATGAGGGGTACTCTCCGACAGCCACTCTGAACCTTAGTGTGAGGGGGTCATCTGAGGTAGGCTCTATCTGACACGTCCCTATTACTCTGTTGTTCCTCCTCTTCAAACTAGGAGGAACTGCTAACTTTCATGGGCGTTTGTGCTGCAAGAACCCGGGTCTAGGGTCTATTTGCTTTGGGGTCTACCCTGACTCTGTGGACTTCCACAGAGCCCTTAGATTGCTCAGTCTCAGAGGATTTATCCATCAACCTCCGTTGGAGAGTTTGAATTTCCCATTTGTATTTTGGGGGAATTTTATCTGCAAACCAACCAAATAGCAACATATAAGTTCAAGATGTTTGATCCATTAAAACACATAACAAAGGAAAAGAAACAAAAAACAAATCAAAAATACATAGTAACTGATACAACTACAGGTTTGTAGATACGAGGGCAGTTATGACCCGTAGGGTAACCTACGAGTCATACACTATCCTCATAGAACCACAATCCTATAGAAAAGCTTTCTGATCTCAGATACGAGGCAGAGTAACGACTCATAGGCGAACCAACGAGTCATAATCTAGGCTAGTACCTATTTTCAGAAATATTTTTTAGAACTCAGATAAGCTTATGAGACCCTCACTACGAGTCATAGCAGGCTTTATGAGTCATATGTGAGTTCATGTGAGAAACTTGAAGGAATCACATATGACTAATGCTTGCTACAAGGGACCACCATGACTCGTATATGGACTTACGAGTCGTAGGAGTGCCTCGTAGCTGACTGCAGAAGGCATCTATAGTACCTAACATTTTCAATGCAAAGCACTAACCAAACACATAATTCAACAGACATGGCACACAATGATAATGTCAAATATTTGGCACATAAGCAAACCCTCAATAACATCAGAAATTTAGAACAACCACAACACCCAAGAATCGAATTCATTTCAACAGTACGTTAACCATACCAAAAACAAAATACTTTCCAATCTCACACGTGATATCAACAGGACATTCAATAGAAATGTAATTGTAAGTTGGGTCATATCAATCATGTCCAACAGGTTAAAGCATTGAAATACCCCCACACCTCCTAAATTCCAATTTTCAACAACAACGTAGATGATGAGTGGGCACAGTCACACACTATATTCCATGAATCATAATTATCTCGTTCACAATCATCCACTCAAGAATCCTAACAAGATTTTGATTCACAACTCAACTCTTCAAAACATAAAAACACTAGATTGTAAATCTAGAGAAAAAATCACCACATGGCAGGATTATAAATGATTTCCCCAAGCATATACTTATATAAAAAATAAGCTCACCATAAAAGAGTGTCAAATCTAACCATGGATCTTACCAATCGATTGGAGAAGTTAACCAAAGCAAGGGAAATGAAAAACCACAATGAAAACCCTAGGAATAGTGACTTTGCTGGAATCTTCGCTAGAAAACAACATAGGTAGCTGTAATGTTACAACAATTCCCAAAATATTACAACTGCACCAATGTCTTTCAACATAAAAACAAACTCACCTTTCTACCTAAGAATCCAAACAACCAAAAACACTTAAAACAAGGCAACAATTATCAACAATGCTTGGGTTGCCTCCCAAAAAGTGCCTTGTTTAATGTCGTGGCTCGACTTTGTCATTTTCCTTCATCAACTATCATCAAGGGTCCACACCTCACTCTTGCGATCATCTAGATTTTTCATGGATTGGTGAATATCGAACACGACCTCTGCATCATTAACTCTAAATCATAGTTGACCCGAATCCATATACACTAAGGCTCACCTAGTGGCCAGAAATGGTTTCCCAAAGATGATGGGCACCTCAAAATCAACTTCGCAGTCAAGGATCAAAAAATCTGCGGGAAAGATGAATTTATCAACTTTAACAAGCACATCCAAAAGGATTCCCTCCGGCTTTTTAATGGTTTGATTTGCCATAAGCAACCTCATTCTTATCAGGGTAGGAGTACCAAGGCCAAGCTTTTTTAATACAGCAAGAGGTATTAGATTGATGCTCGCTCCTAGATCACATAAAGCCCTTGCAAACTCAATATCACCAATGGTACAAGGGATGGTGAATGACCGGGGTCCTCTCATTTTTTAACAAGGCATTTGGTCATAATGCACTACATATTTGGAGTTTTTGCGAGAAGTCTTGGCTCAAAGTGTATTTCTTGGTCACCAAATCCTTTATATACTTGGCATACCCGGGCATTTTCTCCAAAGCTTCTAGAAGGGGGATATTCATGGAGAGTTGCTTCAACATTGAGAGGAAGTATTTGAATTTACCCTCTTCTTCCTTTTTCTTAAGCCTTAGAGGGAAAAAAGGAGGGGGTTTGGGATTAGATTTCAATTTCTCATGCTCCCTTGCCTCTTCCTATTACATCCTATCAACCTTCGGATCTTCTCCCTCAACCATGACTTCACCACTAAGACTCTTCTTATCAACTTCATCCACAAGTGCCAGTATAGGGGGATCTACAGTGCTTTTGCCACTCCTAGTCATCACCGCCATACAATGCTCTTCAATTTTAGAATTTTGAACTGTATTGCTTGGCAAGGTACCCTTTTGGCATTGGTTTAACTATGAAGAAACTTGTCCAAATTGTTGTTCAAATTGCTTAATCGCTACTGATTAAGGCTCTAATTTTTGGTTAATACTTGAGATATCTGGTTTCATTCCCTTCAAAGTATCATCTTGGTGGTCGGCTTGCTTCAACAACCTTTCAAACATTTTTTCAATCCTGGAGTTGCTTAATCCTGCATCACGATTGTGAGGTGGAAGATAAGGACCATTCCTATAGCCCTCTCTTCTTCCCCACTCGGCGTCTGGCACTCTCTCTCATTCTCATAGTATCCACCTCGGTTGTCTCTATACACCCCATCATAGCTCATCATACCTCGCTCTTGTTAACCCCATGCTCTATTTGTTTTGACCACTTGCTCCATCCTTGCAGCTACCAATGCAAAAGGTTAGTCTAGGAACATGCCTCCCATGATCGTGTCGGCGCAAGATTGACTATCATCATCAAGTGCCTGATAGAAAATCTCAACTAAGGCATCATCAACAATATTGTGATCAGGAACCATCCTCAAGCATTTAGTAAACCTCTCTCATGTTGTGCTAATAAAGTAACCCGGTAATTGCTCAAAATTGTTTCTTTAGTCCTTGAGCTTTAACTTTTTATATCTTGGAAAATATCTTTCAAGGAATACTCTCTAAAGCTCAGCCCAACTTGTAATAGTGCCCGGCAAAGCTCAGACAACCATATAGATGCATTACCAGTAAATGACAGTGGAAACACTCTTAACCTGACTATATCAAGAGAAGGTTTTGTGTCCCCATGAAACTCTTGCAAACAAACACCATATTTTGAAGATGACGGAGGGGATCCTCCGAAGGTAGCCCTGTGAATAGTTTGCGGTTTTTGAGAATATGGAGCAATCTACTCGATACCGTGAACTTAGTATCTGTTGGTAAAGGCGGCAATACTACAGCACCAGTTATTTCCATGGCTATAGGGTTTAATTAATATTGATTCCATCCATGAGAATTTTGTTGATGTCCCTGAGTTCTTGCCTATTACTCCTCTGTTGTGGATTCTCCTCCCTTCCCATATCCTTATTTTTATTCATATCCTCCCCAACCACGATATCCTTATTCACTTGAGCCATTCTTCTTGGTAGTCGATGGATCTGCAAATTGAGTGGAGCTAAGGGATTGCCTTGGCTCCTTGTATTGGGCATAAATCTAGTTCACCCTGTAAGTAAAATCAAACAACAAAAACAAAAACAAAAGTAAAATACACGAGTCTCTATAAATTAATACTGGAACTAACTAATAGTGAAATCAAATCAAAACCTAGTTGTATTCCCCGGCAATGGTGCAATAATTTTTGACATTATGATGTTCACAAGCCAATAAGATAATGATCATTGTTAGCAATTAACCTAACCAAAGGTTAATGTCAAATCCATAAGGAATACAGGGCTTGATTACAAGACTTCACTACTGATCATTTCAAGCATCAATAACTAAAATCTCTAAACGGGGGATGGGGGAGGGGCGTTTGGGATTCAAAAAACAAAAGAAAAATTACGACTATACTGCCTCATGGGAAAATACTCAATTTTAGGGACAACTTGGGAATTGTGTTCTCCATAGTTCGTTGACTCGACTTCCCTAGGTAACATAACAACAATTGAAGATTAGCATGCAGGACAGTAACTAAGGTTCTTTCAGCCCTCTTATGAAGGTGAAGGTCAAATTTCACCATGACGCTTGGTCGGCAACCATGGTGTGCCAACTAACCGTTACCAATTGTCCCAGTCCACCTCCCCTTGGTCAGGTTTGGTAATTAGGTGAGAAGACATCGATCGAATCCTGTTATCTACTTTCCTTTTCCTATTCGTCACTACCTTGGTCGGGATTGTGATAGTAGGTGGGTTTTGGTGTTGACCACCACCGAACAACAATCATAATTAAGGGAATTACACAATATACGCAAAACTAGAATCATAGAAATGCAATAAACCTAGGTTATCTCAAGTTAAATACCCATGGTTCTCACAACACCAAGTTGTGGGTGCTTAGCTACTCATGGCTAAGGAAAAACAAGCAAAAATGCACATACAAGACATAAATGAGAGTTTTAGCAACAACAATGAAAGTAGGCATCACAGGTTGCAAACACCCAAGCTTGATGATCAACAATGAGTACAAGGCAAGATTTCCAATCCCCATAATTAGGTTTCCCAATAGAGAATAATAAGCTGATCTAAAAAACTAAGAAAAGATTCAAAAGATGATTGTAAAATGTCTCCTGATAGAACTCCCTTCTAAAATCCTAACTTAAACTATATATAGTATTTACAAAATAACCCTAGAATTGATTCAGAAAAGACAGTTAGCAGCAAGAAGTCTCACAGGTATGACTCGTAGGATGACCTACGAGTTGTAGTCGGGGTCTCATATCAGGTTCTTGGCATGTTAGACTAAACTAGTATGACCCGTAGGTAAGAGTCATTGCTTGAGCTACAACTCATATGTTCTTATCATAGTCTTGGCCTTCAATTTTTGGTCCAACATTTTGGCTCTCTAAATCCTTCTATGAGTACACCTATACGAGTCATAGTGAAACTTACGACTCGTAGGATGGCCTTGTAGAGGTGACCTCCACTTAGCAAATTTTTGAATTTTTGGTCTCTGATTCTTGCTACAATGCACCCTACGACTCGTAGCTTGGGCTATGACTCGTAATTGTGCCCGTATGTCCTAAGCTTCAGCAAAATCTACAACTTTTCTTCAAAATCATGCCAACCTAACTTTTCTGCAAGAAAAACATAAACATATAAAAATCATAAAAAGTCACATTAAGAACTCACAAAAACCCTTGTTTTAGGCATCAAATGAGTTGTATTTTGACAACACATCAATGCACAATTTATCTTGATAACTTTTTCTTTCTTCTTAGCAACCCTTGCAAATGGTTGATCTAAAAACATACCCCCTATGATGGTATCAACACATGCTTGGCTATTCTCATCTTGGGCACGATAGAAGATCTCCACCAAGGTATTATCAACAATTTTATGGTCAGTGACACTTCTTAAGCACTTTGTGAATCGCTTTCATGTAGTACTGATCGAGTCACCATGAAGTTGCTCAAAGCTGTTGATCTGATCATTCAAATTGAGCTTCTTCGTTCTCAGGAAGAACCTCTCTAAAAAGGCCTCCTACAACTCAGGCTAACTAGTGATCAAACTCTATAGGAGCTCGAATAGTCATAATGTTGCATTGCCTATTAGAGATAATGGGAAGATGTGAAGCCCCACAACATCTATAGACAAATTTTGTGTTCCCATTACACTCTTACAAACAAACACAATGTTGTGTAGATGACTATGTGCATCCTTTGATGGTAGGCCCATGAACAACCCACGATTCTACAACATTTGAAGCGACGCACTCGAGACTACGAATATTGTGTCATCCGGTAGTGATGGTAACACAGTGGCTTCAGTCACATCCATAGCCATAGGATTCAGTTGATATTGGTTTCATTGATAAGCTTCAATATTGAATTCCTATGACTGTGGATTAATGTCCTCAAGAGGAGGTGGGTTGTCATTATTCTCATTCTCATTCTGGTTCTGATTCAAAGCTGCATTCATCATGTTGTTTGCCTTATCTTGGGCCATCTTTCTTAGTCTTCTATAGATCTCTGGGTCAAATGGAATCAAGGGAATGCCTTGACTTCATGTGTTGGGCATACCTACACATGTGCCCTGAAATAAAACAAAAATAACAAAAACATAAAATGAGAAAAATAAGGATTAATTCCTAAGCTACTCAAATTAAACAAGTCTAGTTGTATTCCTCGACAATGGCACCAAAATCTTGACGTTGCCCAAGATACACCTCATTTTTTTAGGCTAAAGCGGTTGTTTTCAAGATATATAACCTAACTGAGGTTAGGGTTGACTCCATAGGGAATATGGTAGACTTAGAAGAACTTAAAGCAATTTGGGTAGATTAACCAACTCATCTCCCCAAAAGGGGGTTGGGTTTGTAACAACTATGAAAAGTAATCCTAAACTAAGGCAAGTATTTAATCAGTATGAAGAATACTACAATATTGTGTTCCCCATGATTCCCCAATTTAGTATTTCAAGATAATCGAATTCTTTTCCAGTGTTTAGCATGGAGAACGATAGGGTAAGTTTATGAAACCCTTTGATCCAAATGAAAGGCAAATTTTACTACATGATATTATTCATCCCCATAGTGTGACATCACTAACCCTTACCTATTGTTCCAAGTACAACGTCCCCTTGGTCCAGTTTGGTTGATTAAATGAGAAACATTAATCAAATCCTGTTAATTAATCTTTTTTCCTATTCATTACTACCTTGATGCAGTTGGTAACACTAGACAAATTCTAATGTGGCAACTAATAAAAAGCATTTAGATCGAAGAAAATTAATTAATACACGCATTCACATTTTTAAAGAATTATGAATTATTCGATTTTACTTTGTTATGAAGTGTAGATGCAATAATTATGAATTTGAATAAAATAATTGAGCACTTACATAAGAGAATTAAGCACAAGAAATCCAAACTCTTAACCAAGAATCACAACATTGAATTGAAAGCACAAAATAAAGTTTTACAAGTATTTCTCTCAAGCTATCTACTCTTCTCTATTGTTTTGTAACATTCCTTATGAAAAATAACCTAAAAACTTATTTATAATGTTTAAAATACAAAATCAAAATGAATTATGAGAATTTGGTCGGCAGAATCTACGATCATTTCTATGAGCCATACTATTTCACGGCTCGTAGTCAAGCTTTTGTGGATTGTATCTTCACTTCCGAGTTGACTTCTACGACACCCTTCTATGGTCCATATAAAGTTTTACGACCCATAGGGGGTTTCATTTGATGACTTTTCAGCAACTTCCCACTTTCTAATCCTCACAGCACGACACCAAGTGTATGGCTCGTCTACATATTCGTAGACCTAACTTCAAAAAATCACCTTTCATTGGAACTTTATACAAAAACAGATATACGGCCTATAAAATTATCTATGGCCTGTAAAATGTCTCGTGAAACCTTGACTTCAGCAAAATCTGCACACTTAGCCCAAAAATAGTGCCAACCCTGTAATCTTGCAAAACAAACATAAAAACACATCAAATCTATTAACATCAATTTGAGAACATACAAAATTCCAAGTTTTTAAGTATCAAATAAGTTGTATTTATGCAACACTCAGTTGCATGCATCTTATGCTTCTATTGATTGTAGAATAAGTAAGGTCATATCCGAAGGTCCTAATCAGTCCATCCTTGTGTGGAAGAAAATAAATTCGGTGTTCAAAGGTAAGTTTGTCTCTTATGTAAGGTCTGTGAAAATGATTTCCAAAGGGTGCATCATGTTGTCAGAGTCACTAATGTTGAATCCAATGTTCCTAGTTATGATTCAATTCATACAGTTAATGAGTATTCCGATGTCTTTCTCAATTATTTACTCATATTCCTCCCACAAGAGAAATTGGCTTTGCTATTAACCTTTTACTCGACTCCCAACCTATTTCTATACCTTCATATCAAATGGCCCCAGTGAAATTGAAAGATTTCAAGGAACAATTAAGGGACTTGCTTGATAAAGGGTTCATAAGACCTAGTGTGTCTCCATGGGGTGGTCCCATATTATTTTAGGAAGAAGGATGGTTCACTTTGGATGTGTGTACATTATCGGCAATTGAATAAGGTGACTATCAAAAACAAGTGTACACTTTTGAGGATTGATGATCTATTTGACCAACTACAGTGCAAACTACTTCTCTAAGATTAATCTTCAACTAAAATATCACCAATTGAGGGTGAAAAAGGAGGATGTTCCAAAGTTATGCCATTTGGACTAATAAATTCCACTGCCATTTTCATAGATTTGATGAATAGGGTGTTCAAACCATATTTGGGATGTTTGTGGTTGTGTCCATTGATGATATATTAGTCTATTCACGAGACGTAAAGAAGCATGATGATCACTTAAGGATTGTGTTGCACATTGAGAGATGGCAAATTTTTTGCCAAGTTTAGTAACTGTGAGTTGGTTAAGGGAGGTGGCTTTTCTTGGCCACATTATTTCAGGTGATGGTATTAGTATTGATCCAAAGAAGATGGAGGGGTGAAAAAATGGCTTTAACCATTGTCTCCACCCTATATTATGAGTTTTTTGGATCTGGCCAGATTTTATTAGGGATTTGTTGAAGGATTTTCTTCTATTGTTTCTCCTTTTGACTAAGTTAACCCAAAAGAAGGTGAAATTTTAATGGTCCGATGAGTGTGAGAAAAGCTTCCAAATGTTGAAAGATCATCTTACTTCGACTTCTATTTTGACATTACCTGAAGGTTTGAATCGTTTTATTGTTTATTGTGATGCCTCATATATAGGCTTGGGTTGTGTGTTAATGCAACATGGAAAAGTAATTGTCTATGCCTCAAGGCAATTAAAGGTGCATAAAAGGAACTATCCAACTTATGATCTTTAGTTTGTCTCATGATGCACTTATAAGATAATTCAGAATCTAGCTCTTGTATGACTTTATTGCACCCCAACTGAATGCACCATGCCAGACCAAATAAAGAAGCCTCCAATTGTTCTTGATTATTGGTTCCTTCACCCAAAGGAGTAGAGAAAGCAAACACCAGATCCCCAATGTTGTCCCTAATGATGCTACCACCACCAATATTCCAGAGTTACCCAATGAACTTCCATCAGAGTTCAATGTCACCCAATGAGCTAGTGGTTTCAACCATTTCACAAGAACAATTTTAGTCTCATGTATACACCTTTTAGAAGACTGCACCATATTACACCAGTTAGCAGGCCATTGTATATAGGAAAATACAACTCTGAAGAGCATATTGAGGTCCTTTACCACAATGTATTTCACTTTGGTTAAATTTGAAGACTTGCCAGCATATTTGCTTGAACATCTGTTTTTCCACAGATTCCAGCAAATAGAAATAAAAGCAATCTGTGGGCCTCATTCCTGTACTTAGTCCCCGACTATCTCATAATATAATGATGAAGGGGCAATCTAAAGCATGCAATACCACACACATTTGCAAAAAACTTCCAGACATTTGAAGCAAAAGTGACCATTCATGAGCACATGATCAATTGTATCCATACCAGCTCTATGGAAGCAGTAGCACTCATGAGGATAAAGACCAAAGCTCTCAAGTTTTTCATTTGTTGGTAACTTGCCTCTTAAGGCCCTCCACAATATAAAGGAACGTTTAAATGGTACTTATCTATACCAAGTATACTAGTTAAGCTTCGTGAGGCTTTTAATCTCTGATAAGTTTCCATGAAGATGATATAGTGAACATGACATTAGAATTCAGTTTCCACATGGCCTGATCAGGCTTCTCTTGATGATTCTGAATATGTGTTTCCAAAATTGGATGCACAAATTGAGGAGGGGTAATAGCATTGACAAATTTAACATCCCACTATCTATTATGCCAACAACTAAAGACAGTAGAGTTGTTAAACCTGTGACTGACATTGATATAGTTAGCCAAAGAGCCTATCCCCAACCAATCATCCCACCAAAAAGTACAAGTACCAGAATTAACCTTCCATTTGATGTGAGATTCCATTCTGTACATGTTATGCATCATATGCTTCCAAACTAGTGATTCACCTGTGTCCAATTTCTTGCAAATAGGATTGGACCTCTGACAGTATTTAACTCTCAGAAAATTTCCCCAAAGTGTGATCTTGGATCTAAACACCCATCAGTGTTTAAGTTGGAATGTTTTACACATATCTGTCATCATTCTCACACCAACACCACCCTCTTCATAAGGATAGCTAAGATTCTTCCAAGAAGACCAATGGTATTTCTTTTTCTCCTCATACTTGCCCCAAAGGAAATCAATAAAAAGGCCCTGAACTTGGTTCATTATAGTAGAAGGGGAAGAAATAGAAGCCGATAAATGAATGGTAAGGGATTGCAAGACAAATTCTATGACTAGGGTTTTACATGTATTGTTTATTTTCCTTCATTATAATTGTTGTTTGGTGGTGCCCAACACCAAATCCCGCCTACTACATGATCCCGACCCAGGTAGTGATGAATAGGAAAAGGGAAGTAGATAATAGGATTCGATCGATGTCTTCTCATCTAATTAACCAAACCTGACCAAGGGAAGGTTGATTGGGACAAGTGGTAAAGGTTAGTTGGCACACCATGGTTGTCGACCAAGCGCCATGGTGAAATTCGACCTTCACTTTCACAAGAGGGATGGAAGAACCTAAGTTACCGTCCAACATGCTAATCTTCAATTATGGTTATGTTACTTAGGGTAATCGAGTCAACGAACCATGGGGAACACAATTCCAAAGTTGTTCCAAAAATTGAGTGATTTCTCACATAGTAGTATAGTCATTATTTTATTTTTGTTTTTGAATCACCCTTCCCCCCCAATTTAGAGATTTTAGTTATTGATGTTTGAAATGATTAGTAGTAAGATCTTATAGTTAAGCCCTGTATTCCCTGTAGATTGGACCGTAACCTTCGGTTAGTTAATTGCTGACAACGACTGCTTTCTTATTAGACCGTGAACATCAAAATTACCAACAAAAATTATGGCACCATTGCTGGGGAATATTGCTAGGTTTTGATTTAATTTCACTATTAGTCAGTTCTAGTGTTGATTTCTAAACTCTCCTATTTTACTTTTTCTATTTGTTTTTGTTAGTTGATTTTAGGTGCAGGTTGACTAGCACTATGACTGACCAAAGTTCTACATTACAAACAACTTGTTGGAAACATTGCAGAGGCACGCTCAATTTTATGGGAAAGAGTCCGAAGATCCCCAAGTCCACCTACAGAGTTTCACTCAAATGTTGAGGGGGGTCCTTGGGACAAGACATCCACTTGGGAGGCCATGGCTCTTCAAGTTTTTCCTATGACTCTCCGGAGTAATGCTGCGGAAAGGTGGCTCCCACATGATGTTTGCTCTAACTGGGGGAAAGTATAGAGACTTCCTTATGAACTTCTATAAGGATTTGAATAAGCAAAAGCCACAAAACAACATCTGTAATTTCAAAAGAGTGTCAGGAGAACCTTTGGTAATGGCTTGGGAAAGGAACAACCAGTGCTTGGCAGCAAATTAGAACCATGGTCTACTACTGATGAATTGGCGGATAGCTTCTACCGAGCATTAACCTCTGAACAATAAGGGTAGGCTGACGCATTATGTGGAGGGGACTATTGGGAGTTCATAAGACGATCGTTTAATGAGATTACTGAGAGTATGGACAATCTATCTATAGTTGGCCAAGTCTACCAACCCCTTCAAGGGCAAGTCAGATAATCTACTAGTGCATCTGTGGGAGCCTCAAGTAAACCCAAAAGCGCAAATGTTGCATATTGGATGAGGTTACCATACCAGTAATGTATCACTAATCAACTGACCCGAATTGAACATCTTTTTGAACAATTACTGATCAAGGTGAACGAGTAAGATGACTTTGTCTGAGAGATACAGTTTGATGTCCTCAAATGTAACTATATCACTACAAAGTCTTGGTGATTGGATAGATCAGCTTACTGAGCAACTAGATACAGTGCAAGATGAGCAAAGGAAGAGTAGAAGGAGCAGCAATAGAACTCATGGAGAGGTCTGATTATTCATGATGGCATAGTCGAGCCACGACATTAAACAAGGCACTTCTTGGGAGGCAACCCAAGCATCTTTTGTGTTACATTTATGTTGAGACATTTTCATTTTGTAGCCTTTTTAGTGGTAGTTAATATTTTGTTGAGACTACTAAGACTTTGAGCCAGTTGTGTCAACTTGCATTATAGTGGATCTTAAGTATTTAGGTGCAGGAACCAAAAAGGAATTGAAGAGTGGAAAAACTCATGCTTAAAGCAACATATATGAGCAAGGCTATATGTTGTAGTTATCACCAAGGCTCGTAGTCATGTTCATAGAAGGAAATAGTAAATCTCACAAGTAAGCCCTTGCACTATAAGCCAATCTTATGATTCGTAGGGTCCTATATGAGTCGTAAGTAGGGTTCATAGTATCTAGTTATTAAATCAAAATTTTCCAAGTACTAGGTTTGCTATGAGACTGGGACCTACAAGTCATATGATGCCCTACGACTTATAGTTGGGGTCTTATAAAATTGATCTACAAAATTTTAAAAGGTGAACCATTTGAATATTAAAAGACTAATGTCTTTTGGCTCTTCATATTCCTTCATGGAGCGTTTCACTTCACTTTATAACTCCCCCTATCATCTCCTTTCACTATTTCATTCATCCCCTAAATTATTCACCCACTAATATTCCCTACCAAGTGAATTTTGCACCAAGGAGTCGACCTACTTTTTCTTCTCATCATTCATTCATCCATTTATTTGGTAAGTTCTCATGGTTAATTTTGGCTTATCTCTGAAATGGTCTTGTCTTATGGATGTTTGAATGAATGCCTTATGATCATGATTAGCAAAACCATGTGATGGTGATTTTGAAAGTGGGAAAACCATGTTTCATAACTGTCTATGTCCTTGTAATGGGTCAAATCTTGAATTCTACCTTTGTTGGGTGACCTTGATGTCTGATATTCTAGCCATGTGCTTTGTTGCATATTTTATAGGTCATTATCATGTAGAAATTATTTAGAGTTGAAATTGTTGGGTTAGGGGTGTTATATTTCTTTTATGGTAATTTAAGTATTTGTATCCCCTTGAATGCATATTGATGTTTTTACTAGTAGAAGTGCTTTAATCAGATAAGGGAAAAATTTATGCTATGTCTTGAGATGATTATTAATGAAGAGTGTTTAGTTTTGATGTTGTGTCGCCTACACTTCCATTTTTTGTAACCCTTGATGCTTTCTGGATAGCTGTTGGTCTTTGTGGAGGGTTGGAGGCCTCCTGGATGCTCTCTGTTTTTCACTACGAGGACCCACTACGAGTCATAGGTCACCCTACGAGTCGTAGTGTCCCTTTGTAGCTAGCAACAATCACCTAGGATGCCTTAACATTTCCCATGCAAGGCTCACCTATGACTTGTAGCACTTGTTACGAGTCATAATGGTGGTTTTGTGGCCTTGTTCTGAACTCTCCAGATGTCTCTAAAATTAGATATGAACTCGGCCTACGACTCATAGGACACCCTACGAGTCGTACCTGCATCTCGTAGCTAATTCCAAAATGCATTTTCCATAGATACCTTAGTACTACGAGGCTACCATACGACTCGTTGGTCACTCCATGAGTCCGACCTCTACCTTAGATCTACAATATTGCACTTGGTTCAGTCAGTTTACTTAAGAAATTTTATTGTTTGATGTTTGAATGTTTTATGTGTATCTTGTTGGAACAAAACATCATGGGACTTATGTTTTGGTTTGTCATGGTTTTGTAGAGACAATTTCTCCAAGAGGACAAAGAGTTGTTGCCTTAATCCTAGGGCACCACCTAAGGGATGAAACATGTGATGAAGATCAATCTGTCGAGGATATGAACACGCAACCTGACCTCGAAGCCAACGTACCTTTAACCAGCTCACAAAAAAGGCTTCCAATAGAAGTAGTTAGGCCCTCCCAATCTGACGAAGAGGGTGAGGAGGAAGGGTCCGATGATGCCTCACTTTCTGAGTCTGGTTCCCTTGAGGTGTCTCACTTCAACATGAGGATATTGCTCCCCCACAGCTAGCCAATTCTGCTTACACTGTCACCTCCATAGACCCCCAAAACATGAGATGGTGTGTCCCAAGGATGAAAGAGATTTATCAAAAGGGACTGGAGCTGAAAAGCCCAAGGAGGCCAGTGAGGAGATTCCACGAGGAAGCTAGGCTGAAAGATTCAGGACTAAGCAGTGTACCAGCTTTAGAGGCTGACATTGAGCGGTATAGGCTTGATTGGTTGTCATAGGCATTGGGGAAGTATGCCCCATATGTATTTGAGGAGTTTTATGCCTCCTACTATGCTGCTATTCACAGAGTTTTGCTAGGGCTCAAGAAGCCCATTGAGCAGCCACAATTGAGTGAAGTCCTCGTTAGAGGGGAGTTTTTTGATATCTCAGAAGAAATGATCTGGAGAGTGCAATTCGGGCCAAACTACAGAGTACCACATTCAACTGTGGAGTATGATCATAGAATTTTAAAAATGAGAAAGGTAGTGAATTAGAAGGATGTCAGGCTGAGAATAGAACTCCTTCGGTGTATAGCACGTCAAATTTGTGAGGAAGGTGTCAAGCCAACATGGGTTATGAACCACACAGAGCATATTTTGAAGGCCCACCTCTCATTTAGGGAAATATTTTTGTTGTCCATCATTTGCTGGTGCATCACACCTACTTTCACGGATAATGTGATCACATTGCTGAGAACTATGTTTTTGGCTAGCATTTTAGTGGGGTATGAAATTGACTGGGCTCAGGTTATGGAAGAACAAATATGTGAGTCAGCAGTCCGTACTTAGCAGGCATTGCCATTTACCATTCTGATACACAAGTTATACAAGGCAGCAGGGGTGTCAATCTCTCTCCACTTGGACCCTTATGTAGAGGCGTTGCATATGATGGATCCTAGCCTAATCAAGGTAGACAAGAACCCCATAGCCCTATAGAGAGTTGTTCCTTCTCCTATCCTAGAGCCATTTCCAGTAGAGCTACAGATTAGTGATCAACTCCAGCTGCTATAGAACCCACGTCAACTATTGAGATCGAGTCCACACCATCCTCCAATACTCCGGCACCAGTAACAGCTTCATTACAGGTTAATCTTCTTACTTTTGTTGTTGCTTTTAGGCTTTATTATATAGGGTGGCTACGAAGAAGTCCAGACTACAGGCTCTATCTGCACAGGCTAGTGGGTTGACCAGACAGTACAACACTCAGAGGAGAGGATGAAGGCATTAGCCCACGATCTGGTAGATGAGCGAGTTAGAGTGGTGGATGCCCTAGTAGATGTCTTCGAGGCGAGAGTCCAGCAATGACTTGAGGGAGCTTGGCCTGCTGATACTAGTACTGTGACAGAGGAGTTGGCTAAGTTTAAGACTGAATTATTATAGATGTTGGCAGCTCCTGTTGTAGCCTCGGAGGTGGCACCAGTAGACGATGAGGCCTTTGAGTGGCTATATGACCATCCTAATGTCCATAGAAGAGGCCCCTTAAGCATACTGATGACCTAGAGCTGACCCCGAAGAGACCGAGACCGGAGGAGGAGCCCATACCCGAGGAGGTGGTGCAGGACTAGCTATTATTAGCAGTTATTCAGAGAGATTGGGAGCAGCACACCCTATATGGAGAGGGTAGTTCACAGATTACTGAGGAGGAGTTGGTGCCCCAGGACCCCACAGACTAGGCAAAGACCGATGCTTGATGCACCATGATGTTTGACCCTTTTTGACCCTAAATCTTACTTTTATTCATGGATATTTTGTTCTCTTGTTAGACAATATTATTTTGATGTTGGTTTTTGAATGTTTTATGATTGGATACTGCCTTTATTTTGGTTTGGGATATTGATTTTTATATATTGGTTTTTATTTTATATATATCTAAGTTTATGTTTTTATTGTGCTAGTTTTAGTACCTATTGACAAAGTATCCTCTTTTAGTGGGGTGTGGGTAGTTATGGATTACGGTGAAGTCTAAGTAGCCTCGAGTCCATAACTTCCCCTATTTTTGATCCCAAGATTTTCTTGCCATGCTTCTTTTTCCTTATGGATGTTTACTTTTTTGTTAGACTGACATTTTAGGTAGTATAGATAATGGGTAAATTCATAATAATGTTTTCTATTGTCATATACATAATTTTTTGATGTATTCTTAAAGTTTTGATGAAAATTTAGGTACCCTTAGAATTTTTGAGGTTATGATTATTGATGCATTCATACATTTTTGAGTATCTGGCAATGTTTGTTATAATATTGTGAAGGTAAGTTGAGAATGAAAGCATGACCTGTGAGTCTATACTTGATTGTGGATGCAATTGCCATATGTTGTGGGCTTATTTTGTTGTATTCATGCATCTTATGTGGACTCAGAACTTGCCTTGCTACTCTAAGGTTGGTTTGGTGATATGGTGGATACTGAAAGGATCTTAGAC
>JAOTQR010097950.1:0-29879 GCA_025774065.1 Solanum ossicruentum | reverse complement strand
GCTGCTGCAGGGCTCCTTTGTCCAGGAGCGAGCTTTGGGTAGTCTTTCATGTGCTTTATGTATTTTGAGTTGGTTATATATACGTACTTCCGTTCGAATTATTTGAATAGAGGTCTGTGGATACTTGTGGATAGTGAGCGTGAGGATTTTTGTACGTAGGAGTTTGTTGTATATTTTGACACTTATCTGGCGGCGGGACTGCATTATGTTATGTTGGATACTTTATTAGGCGGCAGGACCGCAGCGGAGACCTTGTCAGCCCACATTATCATGTAAATGTATATATGAATGTAGATATGTATGATTTTATGTGTATTTTGGGAGCTGCTGCAGGTGTGGTTAGTCAGTAAAACAGAGGAAACTCTGCCGAAATTTTGGTAGAATTTTAGGCTTCGGTTATAAAGGAAACTGGCTTAGCATGTGTTCACGTGCCCCTATCGTGCACTGGTCACGACCCCAGGGAGGGGTGTGACATACTTTATTGAGTTTGAAAACATTTTTTTAAATAAGGTTTTAAGAAATACTTTGAAGAGATCTAAGTAACTTTGAAAACATTTTTTTTTCATAAAGAGCATTATGAAATTAGATGAATTTTGAGTTAAAGTACAATGAGACAATTGAGTTGGCTTTGTGTAAATTACTCATTTGAGATATGAGTACAATAATTTGATGTTAGGATTAGTATTGAGAATCAATTTGGATAAGAGCAGAGGTAACTCAAACGATATAAATTATGTGGCTAGCATATGATAGAATCAAGACATTTAATTTGGGCAACTTCTCGGTTGTCCCAAAATGAGGACTTCTATTTTGGATCCATAAGTTGAGGTTGATCATCCTTTACTCAAGCAAGGTATGGGACAATTCTAGCAACCCCAAAAAGTACCCAATATTGTGCCTCGAAAGTGCCAGGAATCGTAATTTCTATATATCTCAAAATCTGTGCATGATATCAAAAATTCAACATCATATTCTTGTTCAGGAGGAAAAATCGAGTAGGAGATGGGTCTAACCCAAATATAGAGTAACCGTATCAAAATCCAAAAACTCATAGTTAGCAAATTCCAGTGAGGAATAGTGTATTTTTGGCCCAATTTATTTGGTTCGGTACAAGGCTTTTGGGTCTTGAGCCTAAGTCCTCGCATACGTGAAAATAACTATACTTAACCATATTTCACCTTCATATCATACAAGACATCCCCAATACTCTCAAACCCTTAGACTGATATTTTTCTCAAAATTCAAGTGTCTAAATCTCTTCAGGATCCTGTGTAATTCATCCAAGCTTCAAGCCTCCATTCAAATCTTCTTCAAGGAATTCTCCAAAGCTAAGCTATGTGGGTTTCATTCATAGGTTCCTTTCACCCATGAAGCCTAATCTTCCTTTTTAACCTAAATTTCATGATTTCATGTTAATTTAGTTATGGATCGGTCTTACTTATTATGAATTAGACTATGAACAATGTTAGGGTTTCATGTAATTATGACTGTTTTACCATGTTTTGAGCTATGGAACTAAGATCCATTGTGGGAATTTATGAAGGGTTTTGATGTATATTGCTTGAGGGTGTTACCAAGTATTGATGGATTATTGTACATTGAATTTTATTGCATGATTTGATCCCTAAATTACATGGTTTTACACTAGCATTGCACACCTGCTAATTGTTTGATAAAATGTCCAGTTATGAATTCTTGAGGAGTTGAAGGTCCAATGCATATCTTATGAGTTGAATGAATTTATAATGATGAAAGAAATGTATGTATATGATATTCTCCTATATCGTGTTGAGAATTGACCATGCCCCGCTCGGGGGCTTGTGAGCTTGGGTAGCTATGTCGAGGGGTTTCTTTTCAGTAAAAATAGATCCACCAATAGGAGTAGACACCTCATATGACTCACTCAATGATTCAGGCTCAACATGGAACTTTTTGGCAATAAGAGGAGTAATGTGGCACCCAGATCAATCAATGTATACATATCACAATAAAAGACTTTTAACATACCAGTGAAAACTTCGGGCACCTCATCAACCCCTTGGCTCCCATGCAAAAATAAAACCAATTGTGCCTTGGGGAGCAATCTTGTCGGCCACCTCTACCCAAAGGAATCGTATTGGCCCCTCGGCCTTGAGGAAGAACATCTTTACCCTTGTTGCGATCATGAGGGCAATCAATCTTTTTGTGACCCACTTTACCACAACCATAAATTAGTGTCTCTTAAGCATGGGCCCTTATGACCCTTACCACATCTTGGACACGCATCATTAGGAACCAAAACACCACCACCTTGGGTCCTTGGGAATTCATTGGTAAAATCCTTATTAGAAGCATGAGAAGACCCTTGGCCTTGGTGGAACCGACCACCCCTTCAGCTTTGGAACTTGCCATCAAAACGGGCTCTCTTGGCCTCATGACCCCTTCTCTTCCTCAGCTTCTCATCTTTTATTTGTTTGGCATAGGTCATCAAACGAGCAAGTCCATGTCACTAATCAACATAACAGACCAACATTCCTCACTCATCAAGTTGGACATACCCATCATGAACTTTTTTATTCTAGACCTTAAGTTGGAGACCAAGTGTGGAGCATATACAGAGAGTTGAGTGAACTTGAAGGCATACTCCATCACACTCATAGACCCTTGTCTCAAATTAATAAATTCCACCAATTTGGCTTCCCTAAGCTCAAGAGGGAAGAACAAATTAAGAAAGGCTACCTTGAACTCCTCCTAAAGCCCCATATTGTTGATTTCCTTATCCTCTCTCCATTGATTATACCCTATTTATGCTACCCTTTTAAGTTGGTAGGCTGTCAACTCTGCCTTAACTTCCGACCTCACACCCATTATAGCCAACACCTTATAGACCTCATTAATGAACTCTTGCGGGTTCTCATCTACCTCAGACCCATAGAACTCTAGGGGATTCATCCTCATAAAGTCTCTCACCCGAGAGGGGATTGGTCCCCTTGGTTGGCTTAATTAGCCACAACTTGTGCAAGCAAAGTGAGAGCATCTCGAAGCTCTCCATGTGCCGGTTGCTCCTTGGGTGTGCGAGCTCTTCTTCCTTTTGTGTTAGGCATCATCTAGCATAGCAAAGAACAATCAATAGGGGGAAAAACCTTACTCCTATTCTATAGTATGACTTAGAACATGAAGAAGGAAAACATTTCCTAAAATGCCTCATAGCCTCCTACATATAATTGTGGTACATAACACAATCATGAATAAGACTCTAATAGATGTGGTGTATTGGACTTTGAGGATCTAACAACCTAGTGCTCAGATAACATGTTTGTCACGACCCAGGCCTAGGGCTTAGACATGACATTGTGCATGGGGTACCCAAAGGGACCCCAAGCAAGCCTATTATTATATCATCACACATCCTTGGACGCGAAAGCAAGTAAATGACATAAAAGATTAGAAACGAGGGAAAGGGACTATGGGAAACTTTTATATCATGGACATCAAGAAACCAGAGATCAAGGGTCATAGCATATATACACAATATGTCCAACAACGCCTCTACTATATAGATAATAGTAGTAGCCAAGACAAGCAACCGAGCTCACCCTCATAGTCAAAGTAAAAAATAAAGGAATATAATATAAATACATAGCATAAGAACATAGGCTAATGACCTCGGAGTGGGGGACTCACCAACAAGCTTAGGAGAAATTGTACTAGCCATTTGGAGGAGGAGGATGACCGAACGGTGCTATGGTTTCTACATAGTGACATCATATAGGCATAGAGTATGCGTTAGTACATTTGAATGTACTAAGTATGTAGGATGCAATGTAACAAGAGATAAGTAATGTAATCAAAATGCATAAGTACAAATAATGAGTAGCATAATAATATGGCATGCTTGTGAGATGATATGTAGTAAATCATGCTTATATAGGGCATAAGACATGTGTAAGAAGATACCACTATCATATTGGTGGATCATTTCACCCTACCACCCTTGTTGATTGAGGTACCAACCCCATCAATTGGTTGGTGGATCGTTGCACCCTACCACGCTTGGAGATCGAGGTACAAATCTCCTGATATAGTCATCAAGGTACAAGCCCCCCGACATGGTTAGTGGATCATTTCACCCTACCACCCTTGGTAACCAAAGTACAAACCCCTTGACATGGTTATCAAGGTACAAACCCCTCAACATGGTTATCAAGGTACAAACCCCTCGACATGCTTATCCCAGGCGCAACCCCCGAGTAGGGAATGGTGGCATTCTAACACTATATAGGAGAAAACAATATAAATATGTTCATTTTATAATCATATAGTCATTCAACACAAAAGACATGCATTGGGCCTCCAATTCCCCAAGATAACCATAACCTGACATTTTATCAAACACTTGGCAGGTGTGTAGTGCTAATGTAAAACTATGCAATTTAGGGATGTAATCATGTAAGGAAATCTAATGTATCAATCAATACTTGGTAACACCCTCAAGCAATATACATCAAAACCCTTCATCAAATCTCACCATATATCTTAGATTCATAGCTCAAAATATAGTAAAAGAATCTCAATTTCATAAGCCCCAACATAGTGTGGAGTGAATTTCATAATAAGTAAGATCCATGAGTAAATCAACTTTAAAATAATGCAAATTTAAGTAAAAGGAGGCTGGGTCATCATGGATGAAAGGAGCCCATGAAAGAAACCCACATACCTTAGGTTTGGAGAATAGCTTGATGAAGATTGGAGATGGAGGCTTGAAGCTTGAATGAGAACCTAAAGATTGGGATGAGTTTTGAGACTTGAATTGAGGAGTAAAATATTTGGCTAAGTGTTTGAATGAGTACTGGAGATTGTTTTGAATGATATAATGGTGAAATATTTCTAGGTATAGGTATTTTCACATTTGAGAACACTTAGTCCCAATACCAAAAAGTCTTGGGCCGAACTTGAAAAACAGCTCACAAAATGAACTGAGGCGCGCCCTTGGTGCGTGATGCTTGGGTGCGAAAACCTCTATGGAAATCGACATTTTGGAAAATCAAATTTTGATACGGTTGCTCTTGGGTTAGACCCATTTCTCACTCAATTTTACCCCTTGAACAAGAATATGAAGTTGAATTTTTGATATCGTGCATGGATTTCGAGATATATGAAAATTAAGATTCTGATGACTTCTGAGGTACATTTTTGAGCACTTTGTGGGGTCATTTCACGATGCCTTTTGGCACTCCATTATTTTATGATACAAATTCAAGTGCTAGATATCCTCAGCAGATGATTTGTTGAAAGTTTAGATATCCTAGATTATTGTGAGACTTCATCGCTTTCTAAGGAATTTTTTCATTTTATTTTATAATTTAGTAGAGATATTCTTTTGAGGTAGCCATGGGCCTATCCCCGTACCTTTTTTTGAGTTGATGGATTTATTGACTAACTTAAATAGAGTTAGAATGAGATCTACTATTCTTTCAGTCTATTTTGATTATTATTGCTATTTCATTGAGTTGAGACATTTAGTTATCATTGCTTTTACTAAACTTACATTATTCTAAATTGATGATTAGGTAGCCACTTGAGTTAGCTTCTATTTTTCTACTAAGTATTTTGTTGAGTGGATTAGTCAATCCAAGGGTTTGTTTAGGATCAGTAATAAATTTTGAGTGTCAACTACGCCTAGCATATATGCTAGAGACATGACAAACTTGGTATTAAAATACAAAGTTCAAGAGACCTAGGGTGTATAAAAAGTTGTGTTTAGTGGAGTGTTGCTTATTGGTATGTCATGCACCGTATTTATAATCAAGAGGATACAGGACATTAACAATTGTCTCACTTTTTGTTTCCCATATTTTGAGTTTGCGCGATAAAGTTTAACTCTATGAAATTCCCTTTCAAACTCATGCATTGATGTTATTATAGATAATGCCTCCAAAATGTACCGCCAGTAAGAGAAATGATGTCAGCCTGAGGTTCCATAGCCAGAGATTCCTTCACTAACAGGAGCAAGGACTGGGGCTCAAACTACACAATCTACTGAGGCTCCCTAGGCACCTATTACATAGCCTGCTTCTGCTTCTGAGGCTGAATTTAAGGGAGTTTCACCATGTTTACCCAGTTAGTGGTTTCTTAGCTTTGTCACCAAAGCTCTCCAACTCCTAACTCTAGTTCTCAAGAACCATCTACTACTATAAGAATTAGGGATTTTCTGAGGATGAGTACATTTGTATTCATAAGGTCTAACTTCATTGATGTGATATGGAAAATCCTGAAGACTATGCTACTGAGATGGAAGGAGTTGACCTTGTTTCCTACTAACTCAAAAATGTAGCTAACATTTGATACAACTAATAGGAGGAGAGTCGTAGTGAGAAAGTTGAGCCTGCCCTTTAGGATGAATTTAAGAGTGCATTCCTTCACGAATTAAGGAACATGAAGGTGGAAGAGTTTTTGAACTTGAAACAGGATGTGATGATAGTGAAAGAGTATCATCCATTTATCAAGTTTTTCTCTAGACATGGTCCCAGATGTGAGAAAGCCTGTCTCTAGTTTAGGAAAACAAATCAAGGGAGAATGTAAAATGTTGTTTTTGATTTCAGACATGGATATTTCTAGGATAATGGTATATGCTCAACAAGTTATGGAAGACAAGATGAAGAATAGAGATGAGCACTTGAACAAAAAGTTTAAGTTAGCTGGACTTGAGCCTGAGTGGAGATAAGTTATGGTAACAAGTCCTTTCTCCAGAAGAGATATTCTGGCTATGCACCATTATCAGTAAGTGCACCCATGCCAAATAGTATGATCAAAAGTTACAGGGTAATCATAGTTTTAAAGAACACAACTCTTAGTCCCAAGGGAGTGTAGCTCAAGGTTTAAAAGAAAAGTCATTTTGAGCCAAGTATGATAAGCTTAATCTGGGAGAGTGCTAAAAGAACCAATGGTAATTACAAGTATGGGTAGATGGATCACTTTCTAAAGAAGCGTTTGATACACAAATAGGGTTATAGGGATAACAATGTCTAATCTTCTTCTACAGCACCACATGATCGAGATAATTAGAGAGATGCTACTTTAAGGATAGGTAAAGGTACAAATCATTTGTATACTATGATTAAATTCCAGAATTAAGAAAATTTTCCAGATTGGTATGCTTTAATCTTTTCCTTTAATTTTTATACTATACCCGATCCAGTGTGACATTGTCCTTTGTGACCCCCTAGTCAGTAAGTTTGTCATTCTTTCTTTGCATCTTCTTAAGCCTTTTAATTTTTTCCTTACTCCTATTAGCGAGTCTATTCTTGCTTGGAGAGTTCATAGAGATTGTAACATTCTATCTATCATAGAGATATGATGGCTAGTCTACTTGAGTTAGACATGATTGATTTTGAATCATTTTAGGCATGAATTAGCTTTACACTTGTCATGCTATAGTGACTCAAATTGTCAAGTTTCAGTTCCCTAATAAGTTATCATAGAGTAGAAGGGTAGTCAAGCAGTGCCTAAAGGTTGATTTATTTCCAACCTTAAGGCCAAGAAGTTAATATCTTGAGGATATATCTGTCACATAGTTTGAGTTAGAGATGCTAATAAGGAGACTCTATTCCTTTAGTTTGCTTTGATTGTCAGTGAGTTCTCTGAGGTCTTTCTTGATGATTTTCTTAGAGAACCTCCTGATAAGGAGATAGACTCTGGAATCAATGTTTTACCTGATATACAACCTTCCTCTATTATTCCATATAAGATAACTATCATTAAGATAAAAGAGCTAAAAAAGAAAATAAAAGATTTTCTAGATAAGGGATTTATTAGGCCAAGTGTCTTAACTTGAGACACTCCTCCTTTATTCATGCCCGGTAGGTTAGTCGTCCCTTAGCCAATGACTAGCCCAGCTATAGAGCTAGGTTTACACTGCCACGTCAAGACTCTCTTTTGAAAGTGAAATACAAGCTTTCATAGAAGGGAAAGATCACTCTGTCATGCAGAAGAGCAGTGTTCATCTAACTAGAAATTTCATAAGAGAAGAAGAATCGTAGCATTGGGTCGACATAGAAAATCGGTTAAAATTATCTAATGAGAAAGCATCTATTCACGTTCGTAGTTGTAATAAGTTTTCTTTTTTGTTTCGAGATTGGCTTGGTCTTCAGTCTGAAAAAAAATGGGTCCCTTGGGACATATATTGACTACTATTAGTTGAACAAAGTCACTACAAATAATAAGTATCATCGCCTCTGAATCAATGATTTTTTTTCCAACTTTAGGGTACCCACTTATTTCTCTATGATAGACCTTATATTAGGATATCATTAGTGGAGAATGAGGGAAGGTGACACCTAGTAAACCACCTTTAAAACCTGTTGTGATCACTTTGAGTTTCTTGTTATGTTTTTAGTTTGAATAACATGCTTGCAACTTTTATGGACATCATAAATTAGGTGTTTAAGTCATATTATGATATGTTCGTAATTATATTTATTGATAATGTATTGGCCTGCTTTTGAAATAAAGAGCATGTTGACTGCCTCATAATTATTCTTAAGATTCTTCGGATAGGGAGTTGTATATTATGTTTTTGAAGTATGAGTCTTGTATTTTTTTTTGGCATTCCTAGGCCATATTATATCCGGTTAATGTATTGAAGTTAATTCACCAAAATTGAGGCAATGAAGAATTGGCTCAGGCCACATCCTCTATTGACATAAAGAGCTTTTTTTTTTTGTTTGGCTAGTTATTATCAGTACTTTGTAGTGGGGTTCTTATATATCAATGCAACTCTAGCACCAATTTAATTTTGAGATCTAGTTTGATTAAGTTGATTCAGGTGAAGGAAAATTTCGATGATTCTATGCTTGTGAGAAAAGTTTTCAAGATTTGAAATTCAAATTGATTACAACTCTATTATTGTCCGTACCAGAGGGAATAAATGGGTTTATTATTTTTTCTGATGCATTCAAAGTTGCATTAGACCATGTAATGATTAAAAAAGATAAAATTTTAGTATATGTTTCTAGGAAACTAAAGATTTATGAGAGAAACTATTAACTCATGGCCTCGAGTTGGTAACAATAGTATTCACTCCCAAGATTTGGTATATCTCTATGGAGTACATGTGAATGCATTCACAAGTCGCAAGAGTTTGCAATATGCTTATACTCAAAAGGAGCTAAATCTAAGGAAGAGGAGATCAAGGATATGACATTAGCATTTATTTCCACCTAGGTAAAGCTAATGTCATTGGTGATGCTCTTAGCAAGTTATATATGTTATTGTTGATGCTCTTAACAAGTTATCTATGGATAGTACTATCCACATTGAGAAGGAGAAGAAGGAGTTGACTAAAGAAGTGTATAGGTTTGCATGTTTAGGAGTTCGCATTGTTGACTCTGATGAAGGTAGACTCATTATCCAAACTGGGGTAGAATCATCTCTTGTAGTTGAGGTGAAGGAGAAGTAAGATTAAGATCATGTCCTACCTCAATTGAAAGAGGATGTGCATAAGCAGAAAGTGTTGGTTTTTTCCATGGGGAGATGGTGAATGAAGTTATCAAGGTAGATTATATGTTTCAAAGGTAGATGAGGTCATTTATAGAAACACGAAAGAGGTCTACAACTCTAACTATTCTATTCACTCAAGTTCTACTAAGATGCACTATGACATGAGAAATTCTATTGGTGGATTAGTCTGAAGAGGAATATTGCAGACTATGTTTTTAAATACGCAATTTGCCAACAAGTAAAAGTGAAACACAAAAGGCCATGTGGTGTAGCTCAAAATATGAATATCTTAGGATGATCAAATTAGCCCACGTTTTCCAATTAAGATTACTAACTCCATGAAGGATTTTTATAGATATTCAGATTGCATGGAGTTTCATTATCCATCATATTAAATAGTGGAGTCTAATTCACTAATCAATTCTGGAAGTTCTTTTAGAAATGTCTAGATTTAAAAGTTATTCTTAGTGCCATATTACATCCCTAAATAGATGGCCAGGCTAAGTGTATGATTCAAACTTTAGAGTACATATTAAAGGCTTGTGTCATTGATTTCAAAGATAATTAGGATGATCACTTTCTGTTTATTGAGTTTTATGTAATTATAGCATCCTTACAAGTTTTTAGATAGATTCATATGAGACTTTTTATGGGAGGAGATCTAGATCACCAATTAGTTAGTTTGAAGTTGGTGAAGATGAATTGATTGGACCTTACTTGGTTTACAATGCTATGGAAAAGGTGAAAGTCCTTCAATAAAGGTTGAAAACTGCACAAAATCATCAAAAGTTCTACACTGATGTTAGGAGAAGAAATTGACGTTTGAGGTACATGATAGGGTGTACTTGAAGATCTCACCCATTTATGAGATTTGGAAGAGTGGGTAAGCTTAGTCCTTGTTACAATGGTCTTTATCAGATTATACAAAAATATTAATAGTGTAGGTATGAGTTAGAGTTACCCTAAAGTTAGTTATTACTCATCCAGTTTCATATTTTTCTGCTTAATAAGTCTTTAGGAGATCATTTACTTGTCCTATTGAAATTGTTGGTATAAAAGAGAACTTTTCGTATAAGAAGATGAGTCAAAATTCTTGATCATTAGGTCCGTAAGTTGAGGATAAAAAAGATTGCATCAGTTAAAGTTTTATGGAGACATCAGTTTGTTGAAGAGGCTGCATGGAAGTTGAATAGGGTATGTAATCTAGATACACAATCTATTTCTCTTTTTTAGTGATGATGTTAAAGGTTTTATTCTTTTCTGTTTTGATTTGATGTTCATTATTGAGTCTGAGTATTTGAATATTTCAGTTCTTGTATTATATTCGTGCCTTGAATAACCATTTGCTTAGCAATTACTTGAGAACAAATGATCCCAAGGTGTAGATATTATAACATACCCTAAAATAATCTAGATAGCACAAAATTTTTAAGAAAGTATTCTGCTTCAGCAAAAAATGGATTTTTACAGGCAGCATCTATGACATGTAAATGCATCTATGACCCATAGATGGGATTAAAGAACCTAAATTTTACAGGTCGTGTTTGACCCTGATTTCCACAAAGGCCAATCTACAGCTCGTAGAGGTTTGCAAACCATACCCAACTCGAGGGCCTAGTCATGACTGGCAAATGGGGAACGCGAAGGAATCCCAAATAAGACTCTTAGCGTATCATCACACATCTTTCCATATGCAATTAAAATAACAATAAAAGATAGAAATAAGGATAACCGGGGCTAAGTGACATTTTTTGTAGCATAAAACATCAAAGATTAAAGAGAGTCAAGGCTCATAGCATAATTACATATCATGTCCAATAACAGCTCTAGTAGATAGATACTCAGCAAGGGGCCAGACAAGTAACTAGGCTCACCCTCATAGTCAACATACATCAAAGAAAGAGAGAGTCTTAATACATAGCATAAGATCAAAGACATTGTCTTCATAATGGAGGACTCACCAACCAGCTTGAGTAGATATTACTAGCCATGTAGAGGAGGATGATGACCAAATGGAGCTCCGGTTCCTATAGGTAACATTATGTAGGTATAAAGTATGCCTTAATATGTTTGAATGTACTAAGTGTGTAGGATGCAATGCAACAAGAGATAGGCAACATAATCGAAATACATAATCATGAACAATAGATAGCATAATAACAACATGACATGTATGAATGATGCTTGAAGTAAACATGCTTATATAGAGCATATTATATATGTAATAAGAGACCATCATCAAAGACCAAACAAACTATTACTTGGAATCCAAGTCTTAGCACCCACTTGGAGGGTGATCAAAGTTTATACCTCTCAACCGATTGATAGATATTGCACCCTCCACCATAGTGGTCAAGGTATCAACCTATGACATAGTTAATGGACTTCACACCCTCCATCATAGTGGCCAAGGTATCAACCCTTAACAAGTTTAATAGACTTCACATCCTCTATCATAGTGGTGAAGGTATCAACTCCTCAACTTGGTTAATGGACTTCACACCCTCCATCATACTGGTCATGGTATCAACCCTCAACATGGTTAATGGACTTCACACCCTCTATCATAGTGGTCAAGGTATCAATCCCTCAACAAGGTTAATAGACTTCACACCCTCCATCATAGTGGTCAAGGTATTAACCCGTCAACATGGTTAATGGACTTCACACCCTCCATCATAATAGTCAAGGTATCAACCCCTTCAACCCTTCACACCCTCCATCATAGTGGTCAAGGAATCAACCCCTCAACATGGTTAATGGACTTCACACCCTCCATCATATTTGTCAAGGTATCAACCCGTCAACAAGGTTAATGGACTTCACACCCTCCATCATAGTGGTCACGGTATCAAACCCTCAACATGGTCAATGGACTTCACACCCTCCATCATAGTTGTTAAGGTGTCAACCCATTTAACCCTTCATATCCTCCATCATAGTGGTCAAGGAATCAACCCCTCAACATGGTTAATGGACTTCACACCCTCCATCATAGTGGTCAAGGTATCAACCCCTCAATATGGTTAATGGACTTCACACCCTCTATCATAGTGGTCAAGGTATCAACCCCTCAACATAGTTAATGGAATCCACTCCCTGTATCGTAATGGTCAAAGTATCAACCCCTTAACATGGCTAATGGACTTCATACCCTCCATTATAGTGGTCAAGGTATCAAACCCTCAACATGGTTAATGAACTTCACACCCCCCATCATAGTAGTCATGGTATCAACCCATCAACATAGTTAATGGACTTCACACCCTCCATCGTAGTGGTAAAGATATCAACCCCTTAACATGCTTAATGGACTTCATACCCTCTATCATAGTGGCCAAGGTATCAACCCCTCAACATGGTTATTGTACTTCACCCCCTCCATCATAGTGGTCAAAATATCAATCCCTCAATAAAGATAATGGTCAACATGCAACCCTAGGGACACTTTTCAAGAAATCATCATAGTATTAACTTACTTTCATCATCATAAAGTCACTTAGCTTATACGCTATGCATTAGGGCCATCAACAACTCAAGAATAATAATCAGAGATTTTATCAAACACTTGATAGGTGGGTAATGCTAGTGTAAAACCATGAAATTCAAGAATAAATCATGCAGAAAACTCAAGGTAAAACCACCCACTAACACTTGGTAATAGCATCATGAAATTTATATCAAAACCCTTCATCAAATCTCAAGATAGCTCCAAGATTCATAGCTCAAAACATGCTTAAACAGTCACACTTTCATGAAATGCCAACATTGTTCATAGTAAAATTCACACTAAGTAAGACCTGTAAGTAAATCAACTTAGAATCATGCAATTTATGTTAAAAGGAAGCTTGGGCACCATAGGTGAAAGGACCTAATGGTTGAAACTACATACCTTGACTTTGGAAAATAACTTGATGAAGATTGGAGGTGGAAACTTGAAGCTTGAGTGAGTTCCTTAAGATCCAGAAGAGATTTGGACACTTGATTTTGAGGTGAAATATTGGTCTAAGTATTTGAGTGAATATTGGAGAATGTCTTGTATGATATGAAGGTAAACTATGGATAAGTATAGGTATTTTCACGAATGGGGAGGCTTAGGCCCAAGACCTAAATGTCTTGTACTGAAATGAAAAACTAGACAAAAAAATACACGGCAGTGTGCCCTGGGTGCATAGCACTAAGGGCGCACACTACTATCTGGAAATTGCATTTTATGATTTTTAAATTTTGATACGATTTCTCTAAAATTGGGGTTACATCCATTTACCACTCAATTTTGCCCTTCGATCATGAATATGAAGTCAAATTTTTGATATCTCACTCAGATTTTGAGATATAAGAAAGTTACGATTTCGGGCACTTCAAAGCCATATTTTTGGACAATTTTTGGGGTCATTTCAGTCTATATGGAAGGTCATGTCTTGAGTTGAGATTGGGCACATTCCATGGAAGGATTCTATGACCCATATTTTTATCCACAATCCATTGAAAGGATTCCATTGTCCCTAAATCCAAAATCATAGTTGCAGTACTCCTTATAGGAACATGCAAAACGAGCACATAGAAGGGTCACCTTATTTAATTGGTAGTAGTTAATATATATTCTTAGGGAACCATCCTTTTTTCTTATGAACATGACTAGAGCACCCCATAGAGAGACTCTTATCCTAATAAATCCCTTTTCTAGCAAATCTCTCAACTGCTCTTTCAACTATTTCATCTCTGCATGGGCCATTCTATATGGCAGAATAGAAATAGGTTAGGCATCAAGGAGAACATCAATTTCAAAGTCAATATCCCTTTTGGAGGGACACTAGGAAGATCCTCAAGAAATGCATCAGAGAACTCACTCACAATCAGGACGGACTTAAGAGTAGGAGGCTCAACGTCATCAGACTTAACTCAAACGAGGTGATAGATATATCCCTTAGAGTTAAGTCTTCAGGCCTTAAGGTAGGAAATAGGAAATGAACCTATCCTTTGGTGCAACATAATCTACCTTACACTCAATAACGGGCTCATTCAAAAATTATAATTTGAGAGTTTAGGTTCTACAATCAACAGAGGTATAGTAGGTATGAAGCCAGTCTATGCCTAGGATCACATCGAAACCAACCAACTCTAACTCAATAAAATCAGCAAGAGTATCCCTATGATAGATGGATCACACAATCTCTATAAACTCTCTCAGCTCAAATAGACTCACTAACAGGAGTAGAAATAGAAAATAGCTCAAGAAAGCACTAAGGAAAGATCTCAAATCTACCAGCCACATATGGCATCACAAAGGAACAAGTAACACCTGGATCAAGTAAAGCATAACAATGAAAGATAAAGACTCAAAACATACTTGTCACAACATCTGGTGCAAATACCTAGTCACGTTGGATCCCCATTGCATATAGATGGTTTGTCCCACTATCTATCCCTCGTGCAACACCTCTTTGGTTGCCTCTTGTTGGTGTTGCTGTAGTAGAAGACTAGGCTTATTTCCCCACATCGGACACTCTCCCTGAAAATGGTCTGGCTCGGCACAGTTGTAGCAACCATCCCCTCAAACTCTACGTTCTCTAGGTGAATCCTGTAAAATTTCCCACAAGGTGGCTTACTTTTCGAGCGAAGGGTCACACTAGCCTAAGACTATGAACCGTCTACTCTAAGGTTTTGTTGACCTTAGGAACTTTGATCATGCTTGGTTTTCGGGGCTAGTGTACTAGCTGAAGATAGTGCATCACTAGTTGACCTCTGCAGGAAGTAAGACTTATCTCACTTTACTCTCTTTAGAATGATTGGGCTTAGGCCCTGCTGATTGGCCTTCTTACTCAAATTCTCCTCTCTATCTCTCATCTTATCCTCCTCAGTTTGTTGGGCATATAATGTGCTCTCTTTGTTTTAATTATTTTTTTGATGGCAGCCAACATTAAAACTTGCCTAGTGTTACTGATTGGATCAAGGTAATAATGAATAGGAAAAGAAATTAATTAGTACGATTCGATTGATGTTTCTCATCTAATTAACAAAACTAGATCAAAGGGAGGTTTTACTAGAACACTAGGCAAGGGTTAGTGATGTATAGTCAAAATATAGTACTTTTGATGCTTAAAACATGGAATTTTACGTGTTCTCAAGCGATGTTAGTGGGTTTATGTGTATTTGTGTTTATTTTTGCAAGGTTATAGGTTGGCTTTGATTTTGGGAAAAGGTAAAGAAGTTGCTGATATTTGTTGTTATAAGAGACCTCTTACGGGCAGTTGATTATCTTACCGGCCATAGGATGGTTTCATGAACAATTCCACTGATGGGTTGTTTTCGGAAGTTTATTCTACGAACATGCATGTGAGCTATAGAAGATGGTCCATGCCCTGGGGATCAAAGATTAGGACTTTCTGAAGTTTCATTTGACGAAACCCTCTTTAAGAGTCGTAAACCACTTTACGAGTCATAGAGGGGCATCGTAGAGTTGAAGTCAAAATTTCCTACAATTGAGCACGAGACCCTAATTGTGGGCCATGGAACGTAATACGACCCGTAAACACCTTTCGTATGGTATACCGATCAGTTCTCTTATTTTTTGAAGGACTTGTATTTTACTTATTATAAAATGGTTTTTAGATTATTTTTCAGAATTTTGGCCTAATACTCAGAGAACTCAGTGTTATGAGAGAGAAAATTGTAAGATCATATTAGAGTGTCTTTTTGAGAAAACTTGTGTTTGAATTTCATCTTTAAACATGTGGTTCTTATTGAAGTTGAATTTTCTTGTTCTTAATTGTATTATGTAAGGGTTCAATTATGTTTTTCAATCCATAGTTCTTGTATCTACACAAAGCATGAGCAACTAAATTCACAACTAGGGTTGTAGGAACCATGAAGAACTAACAAAGTAAAACCTAGATAATTCATAATTCTTGGAAGGTGTATATGTATGCATTATTTAGCTCTCTTTGCTTTGCATATTTTTTATTGGTGGCCAACATTAGAACCCACCTAGTGTTACTGACTAGACCAAGATAGTAATGAATAGAAAAAGAGATTAATTAATAAGATTTGATTGATGTGTTCTCGTTTATTTAACCAAACTGGGCAAATGGGAGGTTCTACTGGGAGATAAAGGTTAGTAAGCGCACTATGGAGATGGTCCAAGTTGCATAGTAAAATTCACCTCTCACCTTTGATCAAAGGGCTTGGTAGACATAGCATACCGTCCTATATGCTATACACAAGAAAAGATTTAGGTTATCTAGCGATACTGATTTGGGAAATCATCGGGAACAGAATACCTTAGTTTCTCTCCATATTGACATCTCTCTTGAGATAGTTAGTTTAGTTATATTCTTCATTGATTATTACAAACCCCTACACTTTGGGGAAGTAAGTTGGTTAACCATTCGAATTTCAATCATTGGATTCTCTTTATATATTCCCTGTGGGTTCAACGTAACCTTTGTTAGGTTCTATTTCTTGACACAACCGCTTTATCCTCTAAAAAGGAGGTGTAAATTCAGCAACGTCAAGATTTTGGCTCCTTTTCCGGGGAATATGTCTAGTCTAAGTGAATTCATAAGTAATTTAGGTGTTAATCCTTAGTTCTGTTATTTTAGTTTTGTTTGTTATTTTTGGTTCTTTTTCAGGGTATAAGTGTAGTGTATAACACTTGAAGTTAAGGCAATCCCCTCACTCTATTTGACCAGAGATCCACAGAATGTTGAGGAGAAATGGCCAAAGACACTGCAAACAATACGACCAATGTAGCTCTGAACAGGGACAACAATGAGGATGCTGAGAATGAGAACCTATCTTCTCTGGAGGACATTGCTCCACAACCTCAGGATTTAATGCCAATGCTTATGAGTGGAACCAGTACAGGCTAAATCCTATGGCTATAGAGGTGACAAGAGCTATCGTGTTGCCACTACTATCAGCAGACACAAAGTTCACAGTCTCGAGTGGGTTACTTCAGATGCTGCAAAACCGTGGGTTATTTGTGAGCTTGCCATCGGAGGATACTCATAGCCATCTACCCAATGTGGTATTTGTCTGCAAGAGTGTGATGGGAATACAAAATCTTTGTATAGATGCTGTAGGACTTTGTGTGTTCCTATTGTCTCTTAGAGGGAATGCAGCATTATGGCTATCTGAGCTCCTAAAGAGTTCGATCACCAATTGGGTAGAATTGTAGAGGGCCTTCATAGCAAGGTACTTCTTTAAACCGAAAAAGCTCAAGTTAGAGGACCAAATCATGAACTTTAAACATATTCCTGGTAACTTGATCAGTACTACATGGGAGCAGTTCAGTAGATACTTGAGAAGTGCACCGAACCATAAGATTGCGGACAATGTCTCGGTGGAGAGTTTCTATCGAGCTCTGGATGCGAATAACCAAGCATGTGCTAATGCCCTCTAGGGAGTGTTGTTTGTAGACTAACTATTTGCAGAAATTGCTAAGCAGCTAGACGTGGTGGATAAATTGAACCACATGTGGAGGCCCAAGAAGAAACATCTAACCAATCCCGTGGGCATTGAGGGAATAAGCTCTAAGCAAGCAATAATTAATGCAGAGTTTGTAAGGATGCTTGCCCGAAACAACACATATCTAGAAAGGCTAAAAAAGCAGATGCAAGAAATAGTGGCGGCAAGAGACATTCCGAAAAGTCACCATACCAAGCATGGCGGCCACAAGGACAGTAGTGGGAGTAGCCGTTACGTGTCCCCCCATAATCATAACATGGAGGCTGGGAATTCTCAAGTCGAGGAGATGATTGGCCAATTGTTAAAGAGGGTCGACACACAAGGTGAGACCTTGAGGGAGATTAAGTTCGACATTGCCAATTAAAATCAAAAAGTTGAATATCATTCTATTGCAATCAGGCAGATCATCAGTTCAAATATGTGTCATCCCAATTAAATCAGATTCAAAGAGACATGATGGCCAACACTGTAACTTAAAATTTGATGGACACGGATTACTACAAGATGAAGACAAATGGTGGTAAGGGGAGCACCCCCAAACCTACTACAGATATTAATAAGGAACATCAAAGCTTGAGGAAGTCTGAGTACTCAAGCCATCGATGTTGTGCCACGATAATAAACTAGGTGCTACTTGGGAGGCAACCCAACATGGTGACAGGTGCTTGGACACCTATATATGCTTTTGGACCCCTTATTTTTAGTTTGCTTTGATTCTATGCATTGGGGATAATGCACATCTTTTTCAATGGGGTGTGGGCAGTGAAACAACCTCAAAACGTGCTCGAAAATGTGCCTCAGAAGTGCTCGGAATCGTATTTTCCATATATCTCAAAATCCATGCGTGATATCGAATATCCAACTTCGTGTTCTTTTTTAGGGGGTCAAATTGAGTGGGAACTAGGTTTAAACACAATTTAAGAGAAACCATAGCAAAATTTGAAAGTCGCAAAAATTCTATTTCATGTGAGGTTTCCGCTCCCTTGGCGCAATGCGCCAAGGGCACACGTCAATTCATTTTGTGCCAGTTTTAATTTGTCTAGTCCAAGGGTTTTGGGTCTTGGGTATAAGTGCTCCCATGCATAAAAGTACCTATACTTAGCCTTATTTTACCCTTATACCATTCAAGATATTCCCAAATACTCTCTCAAACACTTAGACAATATTTCATCTACAAATTTCAAGTCTCAAAACTCATCCGGATTCTAAGTTTCTCAGTCAAGCTTCAAGTCTCCATCTCCAATTTTCTTCAAGGATTCTCCAAAGCTAAGGTATGTGGATTTCTTTCATGGGTTCCTTTAACCCATGATACCCAAGCTTCCTTTTACCTAAAATTGCATGATTTGAAGTTGATTTACTCATGGTCTAACTTATTATGAATTTCACTACACACTATGTCGAGATTTCGTGAAATTATGGTTGTTTAAGCATGTTTTGAGCTATGAATCTAAGGTCTATTATGAGATTTGATGAAGGGTTTTGATGTATATAGATTGAGGGTGTTACCAATTATCTATTGTTGAATTTTCTAGCATGATTACGCTCTTGAATTGCATGGTTTTACACTAGCACTACACACCCGCCAAGTGTTTGATAAAATGTTTGTCTGATGTGTTCTGGAGGAATTGAAGGCCCAATGCATGTCTTATGAGTTGAATGACTTTATGATGATAAAAGGAATGTATGTTTATGATATTATCCTATATAGTATTTGAATGTGACCATGCCCGACTCGAGGGGAGAAGAGCCTGAGTAACCCAGTTGTGGGGTTTATACGTTGACAGTCAATCAAGGGGCTAGTGCCATGATAATCGCGTTGAGGGGTTAGTACCTCAATAACCATGGGTTGTAAGGTGTGAGTATCCACCAATCAATCAAGGGGTTCATACCTTGATAACCATGTCGGGTGGGGGGGTTGTACCTCAGTCACTAGGGGTGATAGGGTGAGACGATCCACCAAACAACCAAAGGGTTTTGTTCCTTCATAACCTATATGTTACATATGTAGTTCTCTTCTTACACCTTATATTATATTCTATGTAAGCATGTTTTTCTTGAGCGTTGATAATACATGTCATATCGCTAATATGTTATCTATTGCCTACTATTATGCATTTTGATCATAATGTTTATCGCTTGTTGCATTACATCCTAAATACTTAGTACATTCGGATGTACTAACCCATGCTCTATGCCTACATGATATTACCATATAGGAACTGGAGCCCCACTAGATCATCCTCCTGAAAGTGGCTAGTACGACATCTCTCAAGCTCTTTGGTGAGTCCTCTATTTCAGGGATGATGCTTATGATCTCATACTATATTCTAACACTATCTTTCTTTGATATATATGTTGACTATAAGGGTGAGCCCTGTAGCTTTACTTGGCCCCCGCTAAGTATCTGAGTTTAGAGGTGTTATTGGACATGTTTGTATTATGCTATGAGCTTTGACTCTCTCTTGACTCTTGATGTTTATGATATGAAATTATCCCTTAGTCCCGTTTGTCCCTATTTACTATCTCTTGTTGCATTTTATTATTTCCGTGACCAAGGATGTCTAATGATATGTCTAATGATATTTATTATTTCTTTCATAGTTTCCTTTCACCCATGATGCCAAAGCTATCTTTTATTCAAAATTGCATGATTTAAAGTTGATTTATTCATGGGTCTTATTCATTATGAAATTCACTACACTCTTTGTTGGAATTTATGAAATGGTGACTATTTTACTATGTTTTGGGCTATGAATCTAAGATCTAATATAAGATTTGATGAAGGGTTTTGCTGTATATCTCTTGAGGGTGTCACCAAGTATCTCTTGATAGTTTTACATTGGATTTTCTAGATTGAAAATGCTATTGAATTGCATGATTTTACACTAGCACTACACACCTGCCAAATATTTGATAAAAAGTCCAGTTTAGGGGTCTTGTCGAATTGATGGTCCAATGCATGCCTTATGATTTTAATGACTATATGATGATGAAAGGAATGAATATATATGTTTAAAACATGTAAGACACCTATGGTATTGAAAGCATGAAGCTAAACCTTTTTAATATGTGTTTAGAATGCCTCACCCTCATATTCACATATATGGGGTTATTACCTATGCTACCCTTCCTACCCTCATGTGCTATTCAGTACTCTTGTTTACATGTATGGGTTATGAACTATGCTATCTATTTACCCTCATGTACTACCCATTACCTACTAGAAGGGGTTATGACTCATGCTATAACCCTCACCCTCTAGTATAAGGCACTTAGATAATATAATCATGGCATCTTATTGTGTTAGCAAGTTATGCAAGTATGATTATTTTCAAGCATGTTTCACTACAAGCATTGTTCATGCATGTCATGTTGCTAGTATACTATCTCTTGCTTTGATTATGCATGTTGAATATGTTGTCTATCTCTTTGTTGTATTGCATCCCACATACTTAGTACATTCTGACGTACTAACGCATACTCCATGCATACATGATATCACCATGTAGGAACCAGAGCCCCACGTGAGCATCTCTACCCATATGCCTAGTATAGTTTCACTAAAGCTTTGGTAAGTCCTCCATTCCAGGGACGTTGCTTATGGTCTTATGCTATATTCTAGACTATCTTTCTTTTATGTATACATTAACTATGAGGGTGAGCCTGGTTGCTTGTCTTAGCCCCCACTGTTATCTATGTAGTGGAGGTATTGTTGGATATGTTATGTATCTATGCTATGAGCCTTGACTCTCATGTTCTTGATGTTTAGTATATGGAAGTTTACCCTTAGTCCCATTTCCCCTTGATTATTCTTATCTCATATTGTCATTTTTGTTGCTTCCATGACCAAGGATATATAATGATATGTTATGACGCTTGTTTGGGGTTCCTTCGGGTTCCCCATTCACCAGTCACGTCTTGGCCCTAGGCTTGATTCTTGACAAATAACCATGTCGGGGGATTTGTACCTCGATCACCAGGGATGGTAGGGTGAGACGATCCACCAACCAACCAAAGGAGATTGTACCTCGGTAACCTACGAGTTTTATATGTTGGTATCTACTTACACCTTGTATTATATTCTATGTAAGCACGTTTTACTTGAGCATTGATCATACATGCCATATTGCTAATATGTTATGTATTTCCTTCTGTTATGCATTTTGTTTATGATGCTTATCTCTTGTTGCAGTACATTCTACATACTTAGTACATTTTAACATACTAACACATACTCTATGCCTACATGATGTTACCATGTAGGAACCGGCCACCCACTTCATCATCCTCTTCCAATGGCTAGTATGACATCTCTCAAGCTCTTTGGTGAGTCCTATGTTTTGAGGACGATGCTTAGGATCTCATACTATATTCTAAGACTATCTTTCTTTTATGTAGTTGTTGACTATGAGGGTGAGCTCGATAGCTTGTCTTGGCTCCTACTAAATATCTAAGTTTTAGAGGTGTTGTTGGACATGTTTGTACTATGTTATGAGCTTTGACTCTCTCTTGACTCATGATGTTTATGATATGAATATATTCCCTTAGACTTTTTTGTCCCTATTTACTATGTCTTGTTGTATTTTGTTGCTTTCGCAACCAAGGATGTGTAATGATATGTTAAGAGGATTCCTTGGAGTCCCTTTGGGCTCCCCATGCACAATGTCATGTCTAGGCCTTAGGCTTGGGTCGTGACAAAAAGTTATAGGCCTTTGTGATGTCTGAGTAGCTTGGGTCTATAACTACCCTAATTTTTGATCCCGGGGTTTTCTTGCTTGTATTCTTTTCCCCCATAGATACTTATTTTTTGTTGAACTGACATGTTTAGGATGTTTAGATAGTACTTGTAGCATATGGTAGTAATTCTTATAGAATATAGCATGTTTTTGTTCTTTATTTGAAAAACGATACCTACCAAAAATATTGATTATTAGTTAGATAGCAACCGTGCATGTTTAGTTGTATAACAATGTTTGTTCTGATAAGTGAGGATAATTTGAGATAAAAAGCATGATTTGAGAGTCTTTTTGATAATGTATGCAGTGTTGTGTGAGTGTAAGCTTAATTTGCTAGATTCATGTGTTTTGTGGTAATTTAGATCTTGCCTGATTACTCTATGTTGGATTGTAGATTAATTAGATTAGGAAAGGATCTTAGGCCATTATTATTAGTAGTCCACTTAGCATAAAAATGACCAACCAAAACTATGATATATTTTTGTTCCTAATGGTTGAGCATAACATGTACCTATTTTTTGAAAACACCTGAGTAATATAATCTTGTTAATTTTAAGATTTTGAAATTGCCCCTGGTCCATTTTTAGACATTGTGCACCTTGACTGAGGCAAAAAGCCTAAGTTGAGGGTGGCTACTGGAGTGGCCATAGTTCTGAGGATGGATATTGTGCACCTCAACACTGGCCAAAAGCCTAAGTTGAGGGTGGCTGGTGTAAGGGTGAAACACAAAATAAGGGGTGAATTAGTAATATAGAGGAAAAAAAAGGAAAAATCATGTACTAGGTTCCATAAATATAACTTATGCCTTAGTTGTGAGCTAAAAAGCAAAGTGAAGTGTAGAAACAAGGCAAAAAGCTCAAAAAATGAAAAGAAAAAGCACCCAAAAAAGCTTGAAATAGGAAAAAAAAAGAGAATAAGGTGAAGATGCTTGAAATAGGAAAAAGGGAGAATAAGGTGAAAATAATAGAGTTGGTAGGGCTAAAGTGTAAAAAAATGCAGTGTCAAGGAGGGCCCTTTAGTCACTAATATCCCATAATATCATACCAAAGTCCCCTGAGCCTATGCTACAAGCCTAGAAATTCCTAAAGAGATCTTAGTACTATTAGTTGAAGATTTGAATCATGAGTAGAGGGACAAGCCTATGGTTTTGGACATTATGCATGAATATCTTTTATATGTGTAAGTGATCTTGCATAGTCCTAAAGGTTAAACATGAAAACATTATTAAGTATCAGATATGAGACTTCTTTCTGTGAGGGCACTTGCATTGCATTGTTAGCACTAGACTTGTTCGGTGATTGTGGGTTGTTGATAACACCTTTATTGTCATAGTTGTGTTGTCACATGTACCAGTTGGTATTTATTTGCTAAATAGCTATCTGATCCTATTTTGAAAAGTTAGTGTGGGTTTCTGAGTTTGAGACTTATATGATGTATGCCATCGGGTTAAGATCTGTACGTTACAATATTATCTATATACATTTAGACCGTCGCTTGGGACGACTAATAATTTTAAGTTCAGGGTGTTTATGTGCTGCAAAAATACAAAACTTTTGCTATTTAAAACATGGAATTTTGTGTGTTCTTAATGCGATGTTAGTTTGTTTTACGTGGTTTTGTGTTTATATTTGCAGGATTATAGGTTGACCTTGATTTTGGGAAAAAGTGCAGAAGTTGCTGATAAATGCTATTATATGAGACACTTTGCAAGCCGTAGATCATCTTATAGGCTGTAGAGTAGTTTCGTTAACAATTCTAATGAGTGGCTGTTTTCTAAAGTTTATTCTATGAACATATAGATGAGCCGTAGAAGGTTTTATGAGTCATAGAAGATGGTTTGTGCCCTGAGGATCAAAGATTAGGACTTTCTGAAGTTTTATCAGACGAAATCCTCTTTACGAATCATAAACCAGTTTATGAGTCATAGAGGGGTTCATAGAGTTGAAGTCCAAATTTCCAGTAACTAAGTACGAGACCCTGATTATGGGCTGTGGAATGGAATACGGCCCATAAACACTTTCGTATGGCATGCTGATCAGTTCTCCTATTTTGTTTAGGACTTGTATTATACTTATTATAAATAAGTTTTTTGCTTTTTTTTCAGAAGTTTTTGCCTAGTGCTAGGAGAACTCAGGGTTTAGAGAGAGAAAATTGTAAAATCATATTGGAAAGTCTTTGAGAACATTTGTGTTTGAATTTCATCTTTAAGCTTCTGATTCTTATTGAAGTTGGATTTGCTTTTTCTTAATTCTATTGTGTAAGTGTTCAATTATATTTTCTCAATCCATAATTCTTACATCTACACAAAGCATGAGTAGAAAAATTCACAACTAGGGTTATGGGAACCATGAAGAACTAACAAAGTAAAACAATAGATAAATCATAATTCTTGGAAGGTGTATATGCATGTATAATTAACTCTGTTTGCTTTGTATGTTTTCTAGTGGTGGCCAACATCGAAACCCGTCTAATGTTATTGACTAGGCCAAGGTAGTAATGAATAGAAAAAGAGATTAATTAATAGTATTCGATTGATGTATTCTCGTGCAATCAACTAAATTAGGCCAAGGGGAGGTTGTACTGGGACTAATAGGTAAGGGTTAGCAATGCATAATATGCAGATATGCCAATTCGCATAGCGAAATTCACCTCTCACCTTTGACCAAAGTGCTTGGTAAACACAACTTACTGTTCTGCATGCTATACACTAGAAAATAATTATGTTATCCCGCGATATTGAGTTGGGGAATCATGGGGAACACAATACCTAGTTTCTCTTAGTATTGCCTTCTCTCTTATGATTGTTAATTTAGTTATATTCTTCCTTGATTATTGCAACCCTCCCCCCTCCCGAGGAAGTAAGTTGTTTAGCCATTCCTATTGCAATCAGGGAATCATCTTGAATTTATGTATTCCCTGTGGGTTCAACCCTAACCTTTGTTAGGTTCTATTTCTTGACAGTGACCGCTTTATCCTCTAAAAGGAGGTGTAACTTGGGTGAAATCAGTTAGTAATGTCACAGTGGGAGGATGGATCAAATCATGTAGTGAAATTTATCTCTTTCCTGGATCAAAGGGTTTAGTAAACTTAAATTACCGTTTTGCATGCTACAGACGAGAAATGAATTCTATTATCTGGTAATACCAAGTCAGGAAATAATGGGGAGCAGAACACCTTAGTTATTCTTCTTAATGATTTCACATACTTGTCTTAGTTTACGATTTCTTTCTACAGTTTTAGGTTAATCAACTCGAATTGCTTTAAATTACTCCAAGTCTATCATATTCCCTATGGGTTCAACCTTAACCTTGCTTAGGTTATACATCTTGACAATGAATGCTTTAACCTTCAAAATATAGGTGTAGCTTTAGCTATGTCAAGATTTTGGTGCTCTTGTCGGGGAATACAACTAGACTTATTTAAATTGAGTAGTTCAGGAATTAATCCTTATTTCGCTCATCTTATATTTTTGTTTGTTTTTGTTTTAGCGTGCAGGTGTAGTGTACGCACAAACTCAAAGTTGAGGCATTTCCTTGACTCCATATGACCCAGATATCCAACGAACGCTGAGAAGAAAAGCCTAGGGCAATACAAACAACACTGCAAAAAACATAGTGAATGCAGTAATAAACCAAAGTACGAATGATAATAACCCACCACCGCTTGAGGATATTGATCCACAACTATAAGATCTTTATATCAAAGCTCATACATGAATAATATCAGCTAAACCCTATGGCTATTGATTTCAATGGAGCTATTTTGTTACTTCGACTATCGGATGACACAAAGTTTATTATTTCGAGTGGGTTAATTCAAATGCTACAAAATTACAGGTTGTTTGTGGGCCTACCATCAGAGGATCCATATAGCAATCTACATAACATTATCTTTGTCTATAAGAGTGTAACGGTAAATCAAAATTTGACTATGGATTTTGTGGGGCTTCATGGCTTCCTATTGTATCAAATAGGGATTTCAATGCTATCCGAGCTCCCACAATGTTTGATCATCGGCTATGTTGACTTATATAAGGCCATTTTGGGAAGGTTCTTCTATAGATCGAAAAAACTATAGTTGAAAGCCCCAATCAAAAACTTTGAGCAACTTCCTAGTCACTCGATCAGTACCACATTGGAGATTTTTACAAAGTGTTTAAGAAGTGTCCCTGACCATAGGATCATTAATGATGCCTTAGTGGAGATCCTTTATTGAGCCCTGGACAAGAATAGCCAAGCATGTGTTGATACCATCATGGATGGCTCATTTCTAGATCAATCATTTTCAAGTGTTGTTGAGAAACTAGAAAAGGTGGTCAAGAAAAATCATGCATGGGGAACAAGAGACAGGTCAATAACAAAGAGCTCATATGCAATCAGTGCTAATTTCGTGCAAGAAAAAATAAATGAGGAGATAATGCAAGATCTTGCTTGGATTAGTACCAATGTGGAGTTGTTAATGAAGCAAAACTAAGAATGTGTGACTGCAGTTCATGATCAGCCGTCACGAGCACCTATGTACGAGGAGCCTTACTATGAGGAGGACACTTGCTTCATCACTAATCAGATAGGGATCTACGGACCAACGCCCATGGGTCTAATTAGGAATATTGGTGCCAAGGTCAAGAAAACTATGGTCAGAACTATAATAGGTATGGAACCTTTAGAGACAATAATTGAGGGCGCTACTTTGAGAAAAATAGGGGCTAGGATAGAGATGATAATTGGGGTTGAAGAGATGGTTATAGGAATAGTCCATATGTGCCTCCACATAATCGATATTAGGGTAACGATAGCTCTAGAGTTGACAAGATGTTTGATTGTTGAAGAAGGTTGAAACACCGGAGGAGACCTTGAGGGGGATGAAGTATGACATCTCTAGCATTAATCAGAAGATCGAGTCTCATTTTGTTACAATCAAGCAACTGGAGCAACAGTTCGGTCAAACATCACCTCAACTCAACTAGTAACAAAAAAATACATTTCCCAGCTATACAATTCAAAATCCAAAAATTAGGGACAGTGCATGGTGATGACTACTCGTGGCAAGAAAGGAGACCATTGGTCCTCCAATGCCGATCGATGATGTTTCTGAGGAGATAGTCGAGGTCAAAGATGTAGAGACTGGAGATGATCATGCCAAGGATGGGGGTGAGTGATGCTATAAAAATTGAAGCCTATTCCTAGACCTCCTCTTTCCTTCCCTCAAAGAATCAAAAAAAGGGAAGAAGAAAAGGGTGGATTCAAGCACTTCCCCTCTATGTTGGAACAATTCTACATCAATAACCCTTTTCTTGAGGTATTGGAGAAGATGCAGGGGCATATAAAGTTTGTGAAGGTTTTCGTCACAAAGAAGCAGACTATAAGCCAAGAGCTTTCCTAAGAGCATCATATTGAAGTTTTAAAGACCCTCTGGGTCATTTGTATAGTTTTGCTATTATTAATATGATTTAAGCATGTGTATAGTGACCTCGGAATATTGGGGTGATTATTCGTCGGCTTATTCAGGATTCATGTGGATTTTTGAGTTAATCAAAAAGTTATGCATGTAAAATGTGTTTTTAGGTAAAGTCTTAGTAAATAACCTCATAATGAAATTATGGCAATTCCATCACTCTTGAACGGTCGAATTAGGCAAGGATCATATCCAGTGCAATTATATCATGGATTGCAAATTTGATCGATGAAACTGATTAATAGTTTACCCAGTCAATGCTTTTAGGAATCATGCCCTAGATGAATATTTTGATAACACGGTTGGCTCCAGAATGTCATTTTGGGTCTAGAGCGACCCTTTGTTTGATGGCTGGGATGTCGGATGTTATTTGAACTCCCCCCCACCCAGGAGGGCTTTCCGTTAAAACTTGCATATGAAGAAGTGGGACCCTCATTTTATTGTAGAAAGCTCTGTCGCAACTTTTGACTACACCCATTGGGTTTAGAATGCCAAAATCTATAGGATTACATAGTTTGTTTGCAATAATCGAACTCCAGACGAGCCCGAAATGATGAAAAATAGATTGAAGGAAGAATGGAAAATAGAGGGACAAGTGGCCTATTTTGGGGGTGTCACATGGGCATTCAGGCACTACCATGAGGCAAAAACATGTCAGGCTGACAGCTGTCACTTATATATATAAATGTTCCATGAAGTTAGCATACATACATACATATATACATACATACATGCATACATACACACACACACACACACACACACACACATACAAATACACGCGCACACACACACACACACACACACACACATATATATATATATATTAATCCTCTCAACTTTGCACTACCATTCCAAGCTCATATTTCATCTGTTTCTAGTGATTCAAAAGGTTATGTGACTAAGTTTTTCACAAGGAACATCATGGTGTAGTCGGATTTGCGATTTGAAACATATTGTGAAGTAAATCTCTAATTTTTCTTCATTGATATATCATTAATGAGTAAAAAGTTTTTATTGCAATATCTTGGTCATTTCTTAATGGAATTAAGTGAAATTTGTGTCTAAATTGTGCGACATTCCATGAGTGAAGTTTTGGTATGTTGGGTTTCAATAATATTGTCCAGGTTTTGAGAATTTCAACCAATGAAGTTTTGAAACGAATGTTTTGTCGATAAAATTTTTAACATCATTTTGGCCCTTTTTCTTGCTCTTCTAGGGTCGGTTTTGGGCTGAATTTCTGGATATGGACTCCGGGGTGATGTGAGAATTATTTTATAGGGATAGGTTCGATATTTCGAGCCTAGGCCCTAATTTTCCCCATTATTAATTGATGTAATTATACCCATTTCTTGAGATTTTACAGCCAAATCAACCGTAATGATCTTGTGATTTATGTCTGAACAGCTGAGCAACATTAAGACATGATTTTGAGGGAAAAATCTTTGTTGGATTGACTCTGGCAGGTCACGTCGGATGCTAGGCAGTCTAGGCTTTCTCTAAACCCTAGACTTTCTCTAATTTTCCCCATTGTAATCTTAATTGATGTAATTATACCCGTTTCTTGAGATTTTACAGCCAAATCAGTCGTAATGATCTTGTGATTTATGTCTGAACAGCTGAGCAACATTGAGACATGATTTTGAGGGAAAAAACTTTGTTGGATAGAATAATTACCCCACTCATGACCTTGAACTCATAGCAGTGGGGTTGGCCTTAAAGATTTGGTGACACTATTTGTAT